>BLSH010373727.1:187064-199778 GCA_018402905.1 Glandirana rugosa | reverse complement strand
ATTGTATAGTGTATGGCCACTTTTATACACCTAAAATTACTAGTTGCGTTTTCAGTACCATTAATTGTTAACAACACACCAAACACAGAAGCAAACGCACATTTTGCCATGTGAAAAAACAAGTGCCAAATGCTGGCAAACGCACAGTAAAAACACGCAACCAACAAAACGCCAAAATGTCCCATAAGCCATACATAGCACAGCCAATTGAAATCAATGGGCTGCCCTATGCGTTACAAGGAAAAACGAGCCACAAAACTTTTGCTCCCACTATTCTAGATGTCAATGGGGCCTGAAAGTGAAATTGATGCGGTAACACAAGAACAATGAGCCTCCATTCACATCTGTGCGTTTCCTTGCATCTCAGAAATGTGCGGCACCAAAAAGAGCATTAAAAAACTCACCAAGCTCCACTATAAAAAAAATTCTGAAACTTCTTTGGGACGATTGCTGTGTCTAGGGTGGCCCATTCATGGATGGGCTGCCCTATGTGTAATGAGTGAAAATGCCCCAAAATGCCTTCCCACCTTGCTAAAAAAACAAAACAAAAAAAAAAAGCATGTGGGCGCGGCACCAAAAATCGCAGTAAAAAACTCACCAAGCTCTTTAAAAAAAAAGTTCTAAAGCTTCTTTAGGGCAATTGCTGTGCGCAGGGCGGCCCATTCAGGTGGATGGACTGCCCTATGTGTAATGAGTGAAAATGCTCCAAAATGCCTCCCCACCTTGCAAAAAAAAAAAACGCATGTGGGAATGCACGTTCCTGCTATGCAGAGATGTGAATGGGGCTTGATAGCTGAGTGTTTCTATCCACTGCCTTATATGTACTTGTATATAGATTCCATACACTATGCAATCTAAATGTGTATTTAGTGAGAGGGGTGATCACTGATTGATTGCACTTCATTTAAAAAACGTGCACCTGGAGATGGATGAGCAGGTAGGAGGGTGGATGATGCAGGCTGTGTGCTAGTGAAGTCAGCTGGTCAACTCCTTCCTGTGTCCTGACCGATAGTCTGATCAGGGAGTAGACAGAAGCAATAGATACGTTTGGAAACATGGATGGAGGACAGTAAGGTAAGTGTCTGTAGATTTTATGGAAAGCTTTGATATTTTTACATGTAAGTACATAAATGCTATATTGGTACATAGGGGAGCTGGAATTTAGAAAAAAAAGTGAACAAAGGTGAGCTTAGCCTTTAAGACCAGGCTTTCTCTGCCACTTCTTTGTTTACAAGTTTAAATCAATATTTTTTGCTAGAAAATCACTTTGAACCCCCAAACATTATACATTAAAAAAAAAAATTAGCAGAGACTCTCACACGGTATTTGCGCAGCCTTTTTGCAAACACAATTTTTTGGGGAAAAAAAATCCCTTCAGTGAATTAAAAGAAAACACAATAGTTACCCCAATTTTTTTTTATAATGTGAAAGATGATGTTACGCTGAGCAAATATGGTGGTTATGAAAATCTACACACCCCTGTTAAAATGTCAGGTTTCTGTGATGTAAAGAAGTGAGAAAAACATAAATAATTTCAGAACTTTTTCCACGTTTAATGTGACCTATAAACTGTACAACTCAGTTGAACAACAAACTGAAATCTTTTAGGTGAAGAAAAGTAAAAATAAAAAAACTAAAATGATATGGCTGCATAAGTGTGCACACCCTTAAACTAATACTTTATTGAAGCACCTTTTGATTTTATTACAGCACTCAGTCTTTTGGGTATGAGTCTATCAGCATGGCACATCTTGACTTGGCAATATTTGCCACTCTTCTTTGCAAAAACTCCAAATCTGTCAGATTGCGAGGGCATCGCCTGTGCACAGCCCTCTTCAGATCACCCCACAGATTTTCAATCGGATTCAGGTCTGGGCTCTGGCTGGGCCATTCCAAAACTTTAGGCCTCATACACACGGGCGTATGTAAAAAAATAAACAAAACGTCGGGTCCGACGTCAAGGAAAAAAAGTTGACGTTTTTCGGCGTTATGCATTGGCGTTTTTGAGCGTCGGCGTCAATAGGCATTTTTTAAAAAAAATCATCCCTCTGCTATTTTTCAACCTAAAAACGTCGGCGTCAAAAAACGCCGGAAAACGCCGGTACAATATTAGGTGGCGTTTGTTGGCGTTTTGTGGCGTCGGCGTCAAAACGTTACAGCCTCCGAACGCGATGGCCATGGGTTCTACTTTCTGCTCACTAACGCCGACGCCACCTACAGCTCAAAAACGCCGACGTTTTTATGGGGCCATTGACTAACATGGAGAGCTGCAAAAAACGCCAGAAAACGCGGGCGTCAAAAAACGTCTGTGTGTATGAGGCCTTAATCTTCTTCTGGTGAAGCCATTCCTTTGTGGATTTGGATGTATGTTTTGGCTCGTTGTCATGCTGACAGATGAAGCTCCTCTCCATGTATAGCTTTCTAGCAGAAGTCTGAAGGTTTTAAACATTTAAGCCCCATACACACAATGTAAATCTCAGATGGGAATTTTCGTACAATGACCGATCGTTCGAAATTGTTAGGCCTCATGTACACTGCTGCTGGTAAACAGACGTTTAGAAGCAGTTGGGTGTTTTTTTTTTCAACTCATTTTAAACTCAGGCAGAGTCTGACAGATGGCATTGTCTGTCAAACCCACCCACTGAGATCAATGGGGCCCCACTTGGCTTGCAATTGGCGATGGACTGACATTTAGAAATTCATTAAAACATTTTTTAAAAAGCAGCAGCGACGCCTCCTGGACATCTGTCTTGTCTGCTGCTTTACCACCCTCTGAAAAGCAATCTACTGCAAATCGCTTTTTAGAGGGCGATAAGCTTGCTGCCAGTGTGAAAGAAGTCAGAGTTATTTTACCTCGCTGCAACACAAGACACCACTAATGCTGTGTGTGTGCATACCTCCATCTGCTCCCTGTTTAACAGGTGTGTGTGGTATTGATAGGTCAGGAAGCCATAAAAAATGCATTATTCAACTGCCTATTTTTAACACCTGTATGAACAAGGCCTAATCTAGTATTACATGTAAGCACTGACAGTAACTGAATGTGATTTGGCTCTTGCAATCCCTGTACAGCAGAGTTCACAAAAAGGGAGGGAAAATTAGCACAGGGAGCCAATTAGGTGTACTGCAATACAGTAAGCATGCTGATAGGAGGAGGCAGAGTGATGTACTCATCCTTTCACTTCCCCGAGGTGATGGTGGGGAGGGGACCCGTAAGTGAAAGTGAAACTGCAGCAGAGAAAGATCAGGTCCCCTCCCCTACTACATATGGCTGCGCAGTGGGGCACAGCTGTGTAGGTGTTGTGGATGGACAAGTATACAAATCCTGTGGAAGCTAAAACAGCTCCTGTACATGTATTTTTATCTGTGCATTTAGCTTGTACAATAAAACAAAGAAAGAGAACAGCTTTGACACTCAGTATACAATAGGAAGAATGCAGAAAATTCTTAGAACTTCGTGTACCCACACAAGTCAACCAACACTCATCTGGCTCTCTCTTAGAGATAAGAGCAACGTAAAACAGGATTATAAGAATTCACAGTGTCAAAGAGAACAACTCAACAGCATCCAACATACACATTCATACAGCAACCATACAGTTCCACACAGCTGCCACTTGGGTCCCTAACACATTACAATTTGGTTAATAAACCAGTATAAGACTGGTTCCCCAGAAAGCCTCAGAGACATCCAACCATGGCTGCCATATTTTGGTAAACTTCTTAGGGCACACCCTACTTTTATATATCAGTTTAAAATGAGGTAACTCCCCATGAACAATACGAAAGAGAGCATGAGCTGTGAGAGATACAGTATCCTTCCAGTGTTATCAGGGCCGGATAAAGAGCTTTATGTGCTTGGTGCTGAGGATTTTGGTTGGACCTTTTACTGGACACCCTTTTGCATTTCCAAGAGCCTGTGCTGGCATGTGCCCAAGCTCAAAAGGGCGCAGCTGCACCACTAGGGAAGCCTGCCATTTGATTTGCCAGGTTTCCGTATGGGCCGTGCATTGGCGTGCCCCAGGCTTCCGTTAAGACTGTTCATGCGGTGCCCATTATCAATCCCATCACCCTGCCCAGATGGTGCATGTGGAATGCAGGGTCCCAACAGGGGAGATCCCTCCCCATTGACCCATTACTTTCCAAGAGCAGTCTGTTCTTTTTGGGTGGCTGGGCCTATATTAAGGTAGGGGCCTGGAGCTGCAGCTCCAATAGCCCCTATGTTAATCCAGCCCTGAGTGTTATAGTTTTACGAGGATAGAATAACAATATACGTAGTAGAGTCCTAGCATGTGTCCGGGGGACAAAGGCATTGAGAACCCCTAAGAGTCCAACTTCTGGGATGTGAGATATTGGAAGGTTAAGCTTGCGTTCAAAGAAACAAAATAAATCCTTCCAGAAGGACAATAGGCCAGGACAAGTCCAGAACAAAAAAATCAGCAGCAACAAGGTCACATCTAGAACAAGCAATATCCAAACCCAATCCCATACGAATCAGCTTGGCTGGTGTATAGTGTAGATGGTGAATAAACTTAAATTGAGTTAACTGATCAGCCGTGCTGATTATATCCTGAAAGCAGGCCTCTGTAGCTCAGGCAATACCGATAGCCATTTGCAATGAGAATTCTGAAAAGAGTCAGCCCCCATTAACTGAAGACAACCATAAAAAGTTGTCACCAATTTGGAGATTTCGGGATACACCAGGAGGTCTTCAATGGAAGATTTCGTGAGCTCAATGGTCAAAGACCCAAACTGCGCCCGAAAGGCATGCCGCAAAAGGAGATATTTGCAAAATAATTTATTATCAATGCCATATCCATGCCTAAGGGTTTCAAAGGGCACAAAAGTGTTATCATCGACTATACGAGAAATGTGAGTAATACCAAGACGACTCCACCAGGGCGAGTTAGGATGACCACAGAGCTCAGGAAGATTTTTGTTCAGCCATAAGGGGGTTTGTGTTGACTTCCCCAGAGGCGCCTGTGTAAGTATCCCCCTCCCTCCATGCCATAAATCCTACATCTATAGGAGAGGATTCTGAACCTCTAGATCAGTGGTTCTCAACTCCGGTCCTCGGGACCCACTAACAGGCCAGATTTGCAGGATAACTGAAATACATGACAGGTGATATCATTTGCTGCTCAGTGATTGCAGTCTTCTAGTCTGCATCTCCCCAAGGTTATACTTAAAATCTGGCCTGTTGGTGGGTCCTGAGGACAGGAGTTGAGAACCACTGCTCTACATCCTTTTGATCCGTCTAATTCATCCCCGAGAGAGGTGGAGAGACCAAAAAAGGATGACAGGAGTGTGGTGGAGGGAGTTTGGGGGTCACAGTGTAGCCATTCATAGACATAAGTGAGCTGGGAAGCAATAAAGTAATTTCGTAGATTGGCCACTTGCAGAGAGGACCTGGCTATACAGGGCTGTTTACCATTCGAAAGGAAGGAAGACGAGGTAGATTCAACATACGCAAACAATTTCTTGGGGGAGAAAAAGCGGGGCAGCTCTAAAGCAATAAAATAATTATGGAAGGAAAATCATCTTGAAGATATTTATGTGGCCAATTAAATTAAGGGGCAATGATGTCAAGGTTGCAAGTTTATCAACCATTTGTTTGACTATTGGAGTAATGATTAGCTCTTCATATTTGGAGAGCTCACCGTGGATTTGAATTCCCAAGTACTTAAAGCAGGGGTCAGCAACCTTTTTCCACTTAAGGGCCGGATTCAATGTATGTGAATGCATGGAGGGCCGCATTCACCTGCTAATAAATGAAGATAATAATAATCCTAACATAGTAATAATAACAGTACAGGTTTACCTCACTTCACTAATACAAAGCCAGTTCACCCTGAGGGAGCATGTGGCTGGGGATCCGGATTTTACTGCCCCCTCCCCCATCCTGGCACCCAAGGGTGGCTGACGCCAGCCCTGCCAGCCAGCATGGTCCTGTCCCTAGGGAAAATGGGATTCTCTTCCCTAGGGGAGATGGGGGTCCTGCCCCCAGGGGGAGAAGGGGTCCCTGTCCCCAAGTGAGAATGGGTCCTGGTCCCCAGGGGTGATGGGGTCCCTAAAAGGCCCCCCATAGTGTCCTCTTCCCCCCAAAGCAGTTTCCTCTGGCCCCTGTACCCCCACTGTAGTGTCCTCTGCCCCCATAGTGTCCTCTGCCCCCTGTACCCTGCCCCACTGTAGAGTCCTCTGCCCCCATAGTGTCCTCTGTCCCCTGCACCCCACCCCACCATAGTGTCCTCTGCCCCCAAAGTGTCCTCTGCCCCAATAGTGTCCCCTGCACCCCACCCCATTGTAGTGTCCTCTGCCCCCATAGTGTCCTCCATCCCCTGCACCCCACCCCATCTCCGGGAGGAACTACAAGTAACAGGTGTCTGTGAGTGACACAGCCCAGGGAAGTGGAGATGCACAAAGCAGATTGGGAGGAAGACAGTCTGGAAGAGGTGCAGGAAGAGACTGGGACCGGGTGTCATGGGCAGTGTGCAGATGGGCTGGGAGATGTAGTCCATCGTGGCTAGCACCAACAAACTAACTTAATACACAATGAGATCCTCAACCCCATGCCTGCAAAGAGTGGTCCAAAGGCCTGGTAAATCTACATCAGGTCTCACATGTGCTAGCTAGGCCATACAAGACTGTTTGCAGGCCTGGTAAATTTCCTTTCAGATCTCACCAGTGCTAAATAAGAGTTGTGCAGGAGAGAGGAGCCAGGAGTTGTCAAAGAAGCAAGAAGTGTGCTGGAGAGGAGTTGAAGGAGTGTATATACTGGAGAGTGTATATAGTGGTCCTGTGTAAAGGACTGTTGATCCTTGGGCATCCCATAACTACCCCAATCCCTATCCAAGTTCAATCCCCAAATAAAAACAGCAAAAACAAAGTGCAAGCTTGTTTTCTGAGTCTGGATGCCAGTAGGAGTGTAATTGAGGGCAGTTGTGAGCAGGTGAACCACTACTTCCAGCCAGCCCTGCGGGGCCAGGGCTACAGTGCTGTGTCAAAAGCTTCTAACACATCCAGTGAGAGAGCCAACCCACTATGTTTCATAACCGATGCGCTATGGATATGTAGAAATAATCTGTGAATATTGTCATAGGTGCTCCTGCCAGGCATAAATCCTGATTGGTCAGATGGTATAAGAGAACGGATAACCTGCTGAAGTCTAAAGGCAAGAATCTTAGCTAGTATTTTAACATCATTGTTCAAGAGAGATATGGGACAATATGACCTGCATAATAGTCCTTTTCAGGTTTGGGTATAACAACAATAAGCGCTTCATTCATTAAGTCAGGAGGTCTCCCCCTCTCCAGGGACTCCCGGAAGGTTTTAAGAAGTATAGGGGCTAATTCTTCAATATGTGCCTGATACCACTTGGAAGGGAGGCATTCCAGACCCGGGGTTTTATTCGAGGACAGTGAGCGAATGGGAGATGTTACCTCTTCTACCGCTAGGGGTTTATCTAGCAGAAGTCGCTGAGAAGCACTAAAGCCCCGTACACACGGTTCGACGGTTGTATACAACAGGTCGTACTTACGACCGTCGTATATGTAATCGATCGTTTGTATGCGTGATTTGAACAGCCGAACATACGACGGTCGTACAAGGGGAGTTGTATGAGCAGACTAGAAAACTTGGTCGTACCAACAAGCGGTCATACGACCGTTGTATCGTGTGTACAGAGCAGTTGGTACAACAAAGTTGTATTGTGCAAAACACGCATGCTCCGAAGTCAGGAACGGATGGATGCTAATTACATGCACCTGAACGTTCTTCTGTGGTCGTACGATTGTGTAGTGCAGTCAGTATGCTAGATACAACAGCCAACATACGATTTGCGACGATCGTACGTACGACCGTCATCCCGTGTGTACGAGGCTTAAGTACGGGAAAGTCTAATGAAGCACAGAAATCTGTGAAGGTAGTTTCAGAAGGAGCCACCATATTCTCATATAACTGTCCATAGAATGATGCAAATGTCTGGTTAATAGTTACTGCATCTGAGGTGACTGACCCATCAGGGAGTCGACATTCAGGAATCAAACAATCCTGAGAGTCTGTATGGACGAGGAACGCAAGGAGCCTACCATTTTTGCCCCCATGCTCGTGAATACGAGCAGAGAGGTACAATTCGTTTTTTTTGGTTATGTCTACCGTATGAACTTACAGTACCCTGTAGGCATCTGTCAGCATACCCTGGTGTCAGAGAACGGGTTCATCGCATGACGGGAATGTGCGTTATCCAATGCTTTTTGCAACGCCTCCTGCGTGGCCCGCCCAACAGCTATATAATGTTTGATACGGGAAATGTAGGAACTCCGGAACACCGCCTTAAAGGCAACCCCGACAGGTCCCATAGTGGTAGAGTCAGAACTCCCAGTCCACCTCTACATCACAGTTCCTCCTTTAAAGCAGTCCCATGCTGTCCTCAGTTCCCCTTTACATCACAGCCCCCCCCTTAACAATCCTTTTTACACTAATGTAATGAGGACTGCACTGTGATATTAAGGGAACGCACTGTAAAGGGGTACTGTAATGGTAACAGTGCAGTCCCCTTAATATCACAGTGCCCCTAGCAATCACAGCATCCCCCTCCATTGCAATGCCCCTTGCAGTTATGCACCCCCCTCCCCCATTTCTCTCTAACATCACAGTGCCCCCCTTTACCTCTATGCCTGACCTGCATAGTCCTCCCTTTGGAGAGGCAAGATTGAGCCTGTGTGTCCTCTACAGGGTCAATGTCATCCTATCAGCAGGGCAGGATGCGGGAGGAGCTGCAGATCTAGATGGAAGGCGGGAGCTGCCTGACTTATCATATTAACAGGCGGGCCATCAATGGCCCGTACACACGACCTGAAAATCAGACGAAAAATCACGCTTTCGAAGCGATCGTACCATAATCGGATCGTTAGTACAGAGCTTTCGAGAGCCGATCATGACAGTTCATCCGATGTTATTCGATTGGACAAACACAAAAATTTTTCTCGTATGATTCGAAATCTTACGATTTTCGTTTAATCAGTACAGTTGGTGTCCGAAAATAAAATACAAATACACTACAACACATTACATCACTTCCGATTTTTAATTCTGTCGTATGAGAATTTTCGTGACTTTAGTAAACTCTTCAGATTCAATTTAGATTAGCATGCAAAAAAAAAAATAAAAAAATGGACGATCTGTCGCCCGATTTTCGGACTGTGTGTACAGGGCTTATTTGCTTAATTAATGAATGAATGACAGACTCCCGCTCTCTGTGCAGATCTCCATCTCCTCCTGCCCTGCTGATAGGATGACATTGGGGGGGCACACAGGCATGGCTGCACAGCAGGAGGCGGCTTCACACTGCCCCAGTGAGGTCCCACTGCACTGTGGGCAAAGCGCAGCTCACCTGCAGGTTTTGTGTGGGCTAGCTGCGCATTCCTATAGACTTCTATGATGTCCTACGGCTTTGTTGTGGTTTCAGAAAGCTCACCAAAGATGCTGCATCCGATGTCTGCCGAAACCCGCCGATCGTTTTTAGGAGAGGCAGGACAGCAGTCTGCCAATGTAAACAAGGCAGACCGCTGTTTTGTGAGAGGAGAAGATGGAGATCTTGTGTTTCAGCTAAGCAAAAACATGGATTTCTGTCTTACCCCAGTCAAAGCACCCCCCCCCCACACACACACACACAGTTATAAAGCACTCCCTTGGAGCACATTTAACCCTTTGATCGCCCCTGGGGTAACCCCTTCCCTGCCACTAAAATTAGTACAGTGGCAGTGCATTTTTTTAGCACTGATCACTATATTGGGGTCACTGGTCCACAAAAAGTGTCAGTTAGGTGTCCGATTTGTCTGCCGTAATGTCGCAGTCCCGCTAAAAATCACTGATCGCCGCTATTACTAGTAAAAAAATAAATAAAAAAGCAAATGTGATCATATATCACCAAAAGAAAGCTCTATTTGTGGGAAAAAAAGGACATAAATTGTATTTGGGTACAGCGTCCCATGACCTCGCGCAATTATCAGTTACATTAAAGCAGTGCCATATTGTAAAAATCAGACTGGTCGTGAAGGGGGGTAAATCTTCCGGGGGCTGAAGTGGTTTAACCCTGCCCAGCAGTGCTGAGAATAGGCAGCAAATACATTTTTTCTCTTCTCTTCTGTGATGGGCAGCTGCACGGAGAGAGGAGCTTAGACTGTGCCCTGATTGGCTTTTTCTACAGCTAAGGAGGACCCTCCCCTAGCAGCCCTAAGGCAAGAGGATTTATGATTGGCTGCCTGGGCCAGGCTGGCTTCTGGTTAGCTGCTGGTTGGGCTAAGCACCATCCACCACAGGGAAAAGGGTAGGAGACCCTTGGGGCATTTGAGAAGCGTTTGGGGGCACCCTGGGGAAGAGCAATTGGCAAGAGTAATCTGAAATGACCCCTCCCCCCAAGTGTAGTACCCCTACCATGGGCTGGATACATTTATTGTTATGGCTGAGCTGCAATATATTTGTTAGGATTGTGCAGGTTCTCTCTAGACCTGGTTGTTGATGAGTCCTGTCTGTTGGTGGAAGAGAATGTTCCGGCAAATAGTGTCTGTGATCTGCAATAAACAGTAAAAAGACCCCGGGACTGGAGCCTGAGATTGGACTGGTAACAGTCCTCTTCACAGGTAAGGGGGATCCAGTTCTTTACAACATGTTGCTGCATAAACAAGAGTTATATTTGACAAACTAATCTAAGATTACTTGAAACCTCTCCTTTCATGGTATTCTGCCTGTCTGCTGGCCGTCTTTCCATAACCTCCTGGATTCCCTGCATGCTTTGCAGCTTCTATTCAATATCTAAGGACTACATATCCCATGGTACCTTGCTGCCTGCAAGCAGTGATTCCTGTACTGACTCCGCCTCCCAAAACTCCTTCTCTCAGCACCTCTGTAGTTCAGAAGGCAGTCTCTGTGAAACGTGTGACACAGTAGTTCCAACGCACAGGGCATAGTGACTACGTGTCACAGAATTCATGGAATTAAATGTGTGGTGGGGATCTTCACAAAGTACGTTTACCAACGCTGAAGTAGTTGTAAAGGCAGAAGGTTTTATCTGAATTAATTCTATGCATTACGATAAAAAGCCTTCTGTGTGCAGCAGCCTCCCTAATACTTACCTGAGCCGCATCTCCATCAAGTGATGTCCACGAGTGCCTTGACCGTCCGGGACTCTCCCTCCTGATTGACTGAGACACAGCAGCGGCGCCATTGGCTCCTCCCTGCTGTCAATCAAAGTCAGTTAGCCAATGAGGAGAGAGAGGGGCCGGGGTCGAACCGCAGCTCCGTGTCTGAATGGATACACAGGGCTGTGGCTCGGCTCGGGTGCCCCCATAGCAAGCAGGAGGGAGGGGCAAGGAGCTCCAGCCAGGGACCCAAGAAGAGGAGGATCCGGGCTGCTCTGTGCAAAACCACTACACAGAGGAGGTAAGTAGAACATGTTTGTTATTTTTAGAGAAAAAAAAAACATTTTTTAGTATCACTTTAAGATCATTCAGAGTAATAGGAATAGACTAGAAATCATTGCAATACAGTGTTAAAATGAATATATGATATATCATTTTGCTGGCTCTAAAGGCTGAAGTATTTTTTCATCCTATGCATAAAGGTAAAAAAACCTTCCGTGTACTGCTCCCCCACACAGCCCCCCTAATACTCATCTGAGCTCCCTCTTGATCCAGCGATGTGCATGAGAGCCCCAGCTCTCCTGGGTTTCTCTGTCCTAATTGACTGAGACAGCACCGGGAGCCATTGTCTCCCCATTGCTGTTAATCACAGCCAGTGAACCAATGAGGAAAGGGTCATGGCGGGGCCGAGCCGAGGTTCTATGTTTCTTTTGGATGTATAGAGTGGGACTCGGGAGTGAGCACTCACCAGCGCCCCCTTAACAAGCAGCTTGCTATTGGGGGCGCTGGTCAAGGGAGGGAGGAGCCAGGAGCACCAACGAGGGACCCGAAAATAAGAGGAACTCACAAGTGTGAACCCAGCTAAAAAAAAAAAAAAAAAAAAGCAAACATGTCATACTTACCTGTTCTGTGCGAAAGTTTCGCACAGAGCAGGTAAGTATAACATGTTTGCTTTTTTTTTTTTTTAAACCGGACCAGCCTGGGTTCACACTTGGGCGATCCTCATCTTCTCGACTCCCCCACTGGTGCTCCTGGCTCCTCCCCCTTGACCAGTGCCCCCAATAGCAAGCTGTTTGTTAAGGGGGGCGCTGGTGCGTGCTCACTCCACATTCCTGTGCACATCACATGCAATGGCTGCGCTTTGCGACTTCAGCCATACAAATCGCATCGCAAATGGTGTAGGATCCTCCCCCGCCCCCTCACCTGAATCGCATCGCATGTGCTGCTATTCTGGCAATCGCACTGTGTTTTGCGATTCTGGGTGCCGTTAAGATAACATTAACACCCACAGCAGATCGCATGTTCACCGTGCGATTGCAATGCGGTGCGGGAAACGCACAGGATTCACAAAGTATCACGCATTGCATAAGTGTGAACCAGGACTTAATATCACTTTAACCCTTTCAGATCTTATCGTCGTGTACGCTACGCTAAGTCCACTCCCCCGCCCCCTCCTAGGATGTGGTAAACGCTACGCTAAACATACCGACTTCAGCGTTTCGCGTCGGTAACGTACACTACACGTGTCCTTACACCTCACTCGTGCGTGGTCGCGGGGGGAATTGTTTGTCGAACG
>BLSH010373727.1:162075-181407 GCA_018402905.1 Glandirana rugosa | reverse complement strand
TTGAAAAAAAAAATATATAATGTTTGGGGGTTCTAAGTAATTCTCTAGCAAAAAAAAATGTTTTTAGCTTGTGACCACCAAATGTAAAAAAGTGGCCCGGTAGGTAAGTGGTTAAATTGCTTCTTACTTAGTTTTTTTGCCCGCTTGTAATTTTCTCCATGAGCTCCTGAACCTCTCCCTTTTCTCTCACTCCCATTTGTTTGGAAGGAGCAGCGTGGCCATGGACACTTCTCTATTCACACTACACATCCCCATGATCCATCTCAGGAGCAAGCATGAAAGGGTGGCTATATTCCCACATACATTGGGATCATGGAAAATGAAACTCTAACACAGGGATTTCATCAGTATTATTGGTGCCCTGTATCTGTAAGGCTGGGTTCACATATATGCAAATTAGATGCCTTTTTAACTGCATCCAATTTGCATAACACATGAGTGTGACCGACTTTTAATGGAGCGGGTTCACACATGTCCAGGGAGGCTGCAGTGCGGTTCTGAAAAGGGTCCTGTGCGTTTTTGGGTCCGGGTTCAGATGTGAATTCAGGGAAAAATTTGCAGAACAGAAACGCACAGGGTGCCAGACTGCATACCGCACAGCAGATATGTGAACCCATCCTCAGACTATATAAATGTATATACTCTTTATCATATTCAATAATTGCCACTGCATTCAATTACTACTGAATTGGTAATAACTTAACTTAAAGCAGAGCTCAACCCAAAAGGGGAGGCTCGGCTTGTTCGCACCCTCCCCCCCCCCCTCAACTGCCACATTTGGTACTTTTTGGGGGAGACGGAGCAGGTACCTGGTTTTGACGGGTACCCGCTCCTACTTCCTGGGTAAGATTGGCGATCTACGACATTTCTGGCCCCTCCTCTTTCTTTCCGCATGCTGCCTTCTGGGACCATTCAGAAAGAAGCGCAGTGTGATTAGCGCATGCTCAGCAGGAAACCGGCTGTGAAACCTGAAGCCTTCACTGCTGGTTTCCCTTACTTACAATGCCGGCGCCCAAAGCCGAATGACGAATTGGCTCAGGGTGTCGACATCGCAGGATACATGGGATATAGTATTTGTCTACTCACATGCTGCTCATGGCCACGCCGGGATACAGTATTTGTAGCCACTGACTATTATTTTTTCCAGACCGAGCTCCTCTTTAACCACTTCAGCCCCGGTAGAATTTACCCCCTTCCTGACCAGGCCATCTTTTGCAATACAGCTCTGCATCGCTTTAACTAGCAATTGCGCGGTCGTGCGACGTTGTACCCAAACAAAATTGATGTCCTTTTTTCCCCACAAATAGAGCTTTCTTTTGGTGGTATTTGATCACCTCTACGTTTTTTATTTTTTGCACTATAAACAAAAAAGCAGTGACAATTTTGAAAAAAAAACTATGTTTTTTACTTTTTGCTATAATACATATCCAAAAAAATATATAAAAAACAAATTTATTCATCAGTTTAAGCCGATATATATTATTCTACATATTTTATATTGATTGGTTTGTGTATATAAGCTATGGGATAGATTTAAGGACTTTTATTTTTTTTATTGTTTTTACTGGTAATGGCGGCGATCTGCGTTTTTTTCACCAGGTGAAAATAAAGGAAAAAAGCTTAAAAAAAACAAAAACAAATGCAACCATCACGTCTAAGAATTTGTGAGCTATTTTACAAATAACTTCTCCCTGTGAAATAATAAACTGACTTATCACTATTATTTGTAGTGTTTCCCTTGCAGCAAAGAAACGTACACATCCAATAAACTCCTGTAAGAGCCAAAAATGCTGATATCAGGTGATATACATGCAACATCATTGTAGGGGCCAGACATTGGAGAATCTAATGCATGACCTTCATACATGTATATAAAATAGCTCCCAATTGTCAGTCATTTGAAGGGGCTATCCCTTTTTTTTGGACTAAACCCCTCTGTCTTTCTTTCCTGGTCAAATGTCCCTTTCTTAAAAATTTATGTAGACACTTGTAAAAATAATTGTGATTGCTAGAAGTCCTTTTATTGCACTTAAAGCAGAGTTCTACTCAGAGGTGTAACTAGAACCTTCAGGGCCCCGGTGCAAGAAATTATGAAGGGCCCCCTGACCCCTGGCCAGGGCCCTTCCCTCTTCCCACTGATCCTGGGCCCTTTCACAAGTTCTGCAGCAGGCCTCAGGGGGACCAGGGAAGCACACAGGGGCCCTGGGAACAGCAGAAGACAAGTAAACTGGATAGAGGAAAATGGAGGAGATTGGGTCCAATAAATGCCACCCCCGCCATCCCTCCTATTCAGGTGTACAAGGGAGGCACATGGGCCCCCTGGACCATGGGGCCCGGTTGCAATTGCAACCCCTGCAACCCCTATCGTTACGCCCCTGGTTCTACTGTTTTCTAAGTTTATTAACAGTCAGCAGCTACAAAAAGTATAGCTGCTGACTTTTAATAAACAGACACTTGCCTGCTTACCTGTACCCCGGTCCAGCACTGGGGCCACACGGAGCCTCACACCTCTCCCCCTCCCCTCCGCAGCACCGTTATTGCTACTGTGGGCACCAGGCCGTGACGTCCGGGCGCGCACTGCACATGCTCGAGCGGCGCTGCACTTTGTGATTGGTCCCAAAATCTTCTAGGACCTGTCCTGTGTCCCAGAAGACTTCGGGAGGGAGGGGGAAGGAGACCTTCCACTTCTGATCACCTAAAGCGACCGGAACGGAAGTGCCTCTAAAAATTGGGTACCCGTACCCCCCTCCCTCCTCCCCAAAAGCTCAGTTTTCACCATCAGGAGCTGGGGAGGAGGTCTTGAAGCGGAAGTTCCACTTTTGAGTGGAACCCTGCTTTAACTTTTCAGGTTCACACCTATGCAGTTTGCTTTGCTTTTGATCCGTTTCTGCAGTGCTAAAAACGGGTGGAACATGTAACATGTTCCCAGAGGCGAACTTATCCTTAAGGCCCTTTCACACTGGGGTGGCAGCAGTAAAGCGCTGCTAGCGGCGCACTTTTAACCCCCCAGAAGGGGTTAAAAAGGGGTTAACAGCACACGACTAGTGCTGCTTTCAAAGCGTTTTTCCAGTGCTTTGAAAGTGGCTCCCATTCATTTCAATGACAGAGGCGGTGGAGGAGCGGTGTATTCACAGCTCCCGCACCACCCCAAAGATGCTGCTTGCAGGACTTTTTTTCCTGTCCTACAACTGCTTAAGAGGCAGTTTACAGGCTCTATTTTTAGCACAAAAACGCCTGTAAAGCACCTCAGTGTGAAAGTGGCCTTAGGCCCGGTTCTCACTGGTGCTACATGGGATCTGACTTAATAGAGCACAAGTTGCATGACATGTCAAGTTTAATTTTTCCATATGAGAGCCATCTTAACTGAGCCGATATAAGTCGCTCCGACTTTAGAAAAGGTTCCTGGACTACATTGGTCTGACTTTGATACAACTTCAAGTGCACAGAGTGTAAAAAGTCACATTAAGTTGGTTCAACGCTGGATTGAAGTTGCAGGGCAAAGTGGGATCAGAAGTCGCGTACCTTGCATGTCGGAACAGTGTGAACCTGGGCTTGAAATGAGAGCAGTGTTCAGAGGGGTGTGTCAGACTGCTGGAGAGACGGCACACAGCGTTGTTTGTAAGAGCTATGGTTTAAGGGCCAGTTCACACTGGCCTGAAATACGCTCTAACTTCCAGAGCACAAGTCGCATGACTTGTCAAAATCAGTGGTTCCCTATGAGAGCCGTCTTAGCTGGTCCGACTTGGGCACAATTTCAGCCCATTGATTTGAATGGAAGTTGGGATTATCATCTTAACTTATCCAACTTGTGGCATGCGACTTGTGCTCTGAGGATCTTGAGGGGGAACCCCAAGCCCAAATAAAAAAAAAAAAAAAAAGGCGTGGGGTCCCCCCCAGATCCATATCATGCCCTTATCCGAGCATGCAACCCGGCAGGTCAGGAAAGGGAGGGCAAGCAAGGGCTCCCTCCTGGACCATACCAGACCACATGCCCTCAACTTGGGGAGGGGGGGTAGGTGCTTTGGGGCAGTGGGAGCTCTGCATCCTCCTACCCCAAAGCACCTTGTCCCCCATGTTGATGGGGACAAGGGTCTTTCCTGACAACCCTGGGTGGTGTTTGTGGGAGTCTGTATACAGGGGGGATTATTGGAGTCTGGAAGCCCCCTTTATCAAGGGGGCCCCCAGATCCCATCCCTCCCCCTATGTGAATCAGTATGGGGTACATTGTACCGGTACCCATTTACAAAAAAAAAAAGTGTAGTGTTGCAAAAAACAAGAGATGGTTTTTGAAAAGTCCTTTATTAAACATGAAGAATATCACCCCTCGTAGCTCAGTGTCTTCTCCCTCCGGTTCTTCTCCCTCTGCTTCTTCTTTCCTGGCCTGCCGGGCTGCATGCTCGGATAATGGTCTGGTATGGATTTTGGGGGGACCCCATTCCTTTTTTATTTTTAATTTTGACGTGGAGGGGTTCTCCTTAAAATCCAGACCAAAGGGCCTAGTATGGTCTTGGAGGGACCCGACACCGTTTTTTTTTTTTAATTTTGGTGTGGGGGTTCTCCCTCAAAATTCATGCCAGACTCAAAGAGCCTGGTATGGTCAGATCAAAGTCAGATTCCGTTCATGGAAGTCTGACATGAAATTACAGGACAAAGTCAGATCAGAGGTTGTACTACATTTGTGTCGGATCAGTGTGAGCATAGCCTGACTCTCCTATGTGCTGGTATGTTCTACCAACACAGGGTATTTTATTCCTCTCTGCAGCACTTAGCAGGTAAAATAATAAGTTAAAGTGGTACTCGATTCCCCCGCCCCCCCACCCCCCCCATCATTTACCTTTAGTACTGTAGTGCTCTTCAAAGCACATATTCACTTACATAGAGAATCCAGCTTTGTCCCGCTGTGATCCACTGTTCAGGTGACACACAGCAGATCCCGCACCACCATGTTTTTCTTCTTCAGTTGGCAGCCAACTCCAATGACACACCAGGTCCAGCCCTCAGCCCACCCTACGGACTGCCCCACTCCCTGACTATTCTGTGTACCAGTCCTGCAGCCTCATGGGAGATGTGATGTAAGGATCTCAGGAGGCTGCAGGAACAGGTTCATGTCACTCTGGCCTAGGCCGACATAGTAACACGGGTGGGGCTAAAAGTAATAAAGTAGAACATTTTTCTGCAATTCTGGGGAAGAAGGAGGAGTGGTAAAGCAGAACTAATGGTGCCCATACACTAGGCAAAAAATCATTTGAAAATCTGTAATTTGGACAGTGTGTTTGTTTTTTCGAGCAGTTGGGCATAAATGAAAAATCAGTTGTGACGTTTTTGAGCCAAAAATTGAGGAAAAAGTTTGGAAAACATATACAGAAAGGACAATAGATTGAAAGGTTAATGTGTTTTTTGCCCATTAAGAATGGAACTGTTGGTATTGCACATATGTGTCCCAGAAGCAGAAAACAAAGGAGAAACGGATTCACTTATGTCCAGTGAACAATTTATTGTTCGAAATTCGGTTATCACATGATGGCAATATCTCACAATCATATGCTCGTTTTTCGAAAAAAGGGGTTTGAACGATTTTTTGACTGGTGTATGGCTAGCATAATGCCCAATATGCTCTGTTTTTTTTTTCTTTTAATTGGAAAAACAAACTTTATTGAAAAAAGGTACAATAAACAGGAGAAGAAACATGGGATTAGCAATTGCATATACTGAGATCCATTAAACACATTTACATCTTTACAGATCAATATTTGTAGAATAGCCTATATAAAAAGAAACCTATGAATTGAATTCTTGAATACAATGAGATTCTGACATTTAGTCACTTATCAAGCCCAATCTCTTAAGTGCATGTCTCACCATCAGATGTCCATATCTTGGAATATTTAAGTGGGCGACCTCTATTCATATAAATCAACTTTCTTTAGGGTAATACATCATTTACTTATTTTTTCCAACCCTGGACTATAGGGGGTGTAACCTGCATCCAATACCATGCCACTGTTTTCCTTGCAATAAAAAGTTTCACTCAAGAAAGTAGTAATGAATTTGTTGCTTTCTAGATCTGGGAATCGGCCCAACAGACCCTGTTTAGGGTCTAGGGCCGCTGGGGAACCCATCACATTATGTAGAAAGATCACCTGGAGCCAGAAGGTCTGCATGATCGGACAGGTCCAAATTAAGTGGTAGAAAGATCCCGGTGCTCTGCACATAATGGGCAGAGTAGACTGCGGGTGGGTTGGTAGTGGGCAATTCTTTGAGGTGTTAAATATGCCCGGTGTAATATATATAATTGTGTTTTAGGGGAAACTAATGTAGTATTTTCCAAGATTTCCTCCCAGTCACTGTCCTCTATAGCGCCAACTCCCAGCAAGCTTCAATGTTGTAAGCCGGTTTACTTGCTTGGGGACAATAAGGACCAGCCGCTGTCATTTTACGTCAGTACTTTGATGTTAAATACCGGGGTTATGACAGCAGATAGCTGCCCTAACCCCAGTAACCTCTTAAACAGCGGGTGGTCCTCTTTCAGATAAAAGTGGTCTCTGCAGCGGATTGGCAGTGAGATCACTTTTATCGGCGGCGGGAGAGAGATGCCCCCCCTCTGGTCGTCTCCGCTGCCCCAGTCGTCTCTGGAGACAATCTGATCCTATCCCCTGATAGGCCTGGAGCAGAGTGAGGGAAAGATGGCCCCCACTCGGCTCCATAACATTGGATGACGGAAGCGACATCAAACGTCACTTACGCCCCTTGCTCTTAAAGGGGAAATTTAAGTTTAAATGTGAGATCTGAGGTCTTTTTGGCCCCAGATCTCACATTAAAGAGGTCCTTTCGTATTTTTTCTGCTGTTTACATTCCTTGTAATAGGAATAAAAGTGGGCCAAAACATTCGTTTTAAAAGGTCAGTGTAAAAAAAAAAAGTAAAAGAAAAAAAAAATTAAAGCACCCCGTCCAGCCGAGCTCGCACGCAGAAGCAAACGGATACATAAGTCCCGCCCGCATATGAAAACGGTGTTCAAACCACACATGTGAGGTATCACTGCGATCCTTATAGCAAGATCAATAATTCTAGTACTAGATATCCTCTGTCACTCAAAACTGGTAACCTGTAGAAATTTTTAAACATCACTAATGGAGATTTTTGAGTACCAAAGCTTGTCGCCATTCCAAGAGCGGGCGCAATTTTGAAGAATGACACGTTGGGTATCAATTTACTCGGTGTAACATTATTTTTCACAATATAGAAAAAAAATTGGGCTAACTTTACTGTTGTCTAATTTTTTAATTCAAAAAAAGTGTATTTTTTCCCCAAAAAATTGCACTTCTAAGACCGCTGTGCAAATACGGCGTGACATAAAGTATTGCAATGACCGCCATTTTATTCTCTAGAGTGTCTGAAAAAAAATATAATGTTTGGGGGTTATAAGTAATTTTCTAGCACAAAAAAAAGATTTTAACTTGTAAACTGTATTACTGTAATATAAAACGAGAGTTTCATTGGGCTTTACGTGGTATTATGAAAAATTTCCTCAAATGGTAATGATAGAATTAAAAATACAAACATTTTATATTGGTCTATTGAGAAAAGATATGCATGTGAACGTATACTTTACACATCTTGTACTGCTAGCCATTCTTCTCATTCATTGATGTATTGTGCAGAGTAGGGTTCAGATAATCACTGATTACAATGAGAAATGTGTGTGTGTTTGCAGATGTCAATGAAGTGGGACTTTCCCAGCATAGTCAGGAAACCATACACAGCACAATTAATACTTTTTTATTTATCTCCATTTTTTGGCAGGATTACGAGCTGCCATTGCAAATTTCACAGCTCGCTCTAATGCGCTTCACATTCAGGACAAGTGGATATAATGTTTTTTTTTGTGTTTTTGCTATTATAAATTGAGGACTGAATTTACAGGCAGCAGACATATGAACACATTAGAGGAGGATAACCCTCTTCTAGTGGCCTATGTCCCTTCTTAGGGCCGGTTCACACTGCTTGCAATGCAGGAAATGCGAGTTCCAGCACCACACAGGAACAAGCATGCAGGTGTCCTTAATTCCTAATGACACCCCACACATCCCGCAAAATGCAGGTACGTTCATTGCCACCAAAATGCATGACACTGCGGTTCCATGCGGATTGGTGAGCCGCAATTTTAAAAGTCACACCTGCTGTACTTTTGCTCATTACTAGGAATGTGCAAAACCGCAAACACTCGGATGCACCAATGATTATATAGCACTGGCATGTTGTGTCAATTGTACAGCACAACATACTATTTGAACATCAGATTTGCTTGATGAGATTTTTTATTAATCTCTAAAGTAGTCCTGTGGTCACAGCATACACTTTCATTGTATAACATTAGAATTGTGATAACAAATGATAGTTATTTTTTACAATCCAATATAAGCTTACTCAGGGCTTTTTCCATCTGTAACGCAGGGGAATGCAGTTCCGGCACCTCCAGCACTAAATGTATGTAATGTCAAGGGGTAGTGAGGTGTCCTGGAGGGTCTATTGATGTTGACTGCTGGGGGATCTATTGTTGCTGAAGGGGGTTTGTTGCCGGTGGGGATCTATTGTTGCTGTGGGCTTTTATGTTACTGGGCGGGGGGGGGGGGTTAATTGTTGCTGAACGTGATCTACTGTTCAGGGAGGGGTTTAATTGTAGTTGCTGGAAGATCTTTTGTTGCTGCTGGGGGTATTTTGTTGCAGGGGTCCATTGCTGCTGAGGGAATCTATTGTTGCTGGGGGTCTTTTCGGGTCCCTCTTCTGCTCTCCTGGCCCCTCCCTCCTATTGAGTGCCCCCACAGCTTTCTAGGGGGGCATCTGAGCCGAGTCAGAGCTCCGTGTGTCCATTCAGGCAAGGAGCCCCAACCCAGCCCCGCCCCCACTCCCCTGATTGGCTGATTGACTTTTATTGACAGCCGCAGGAGACAATGGCACCATTACTACTGTGTCTCAGCCAATAAGGAGGAGAGTCCTGGACGGCTTAGATAGTCGTGGACATCGCTGGAGAGAGAAGGGGCTCAGGTAAGTAATTAGGGGGTGCAGGGGAGGCTGCTACACAGAAAAGGTTTTTTATCTTAACCACATCAGCCCCGGAAGGATTTGCCCCCTTAATGACCAGGCCATTTTTTTGCGATACGGCACTGCGTCGCTTAACTGACAATTGCGCGGACGTGCGATGTTGTACCCAAACAAGATTGATGTCCTTTTTTTCCCCACAAATAGAACTTTCTTTTGGTGGTATTTGATCACCTCTGCGTTTTTATTTTTTTTTGCGCTATAAACAGAAAAAGACAGACAATTTTGAAAAAAAAAAACTATATTTTTTTTACTTTTTGCTATAATAAATATCCCCCAAAAAATAAATACATAATAATTTCTCCAATATGTATTCTATTACATATTTTTGGTAAAAAAATTGAAATAGGCGTATATTGATTGGTTTCCGCAAAAGACATTGCGGCGGACAAATCTAACTCGATGTCTGCCGGCGACCCGCAATCACCTAATACAGAAGAAGAGCGGGGAAATGCCGATGTAAAGACGGCGGTTCCTCGTTCTGACAGGGGACATGACAGTGATTTACTGATCCCTATGAGCGGGATCAGTTAGATCTGTCATGCCCCTGCCAGTCTAGCCCCCACACAGTAAGAACACGCTGAGGGAACACAGTTAACCCCTTGATTGCCCCCTGCAGGTTAACCCCTTCCCTGCCAGTGACATTTATACAGTAATCAGTGGCTATTTTTAGCTTGATCGCTGTATAAATGTCAATGGTCCCAATTCTCTGCTTCTCCTTCCCTGCAGCTCTTTTTTATTAGTATTTATTAATTTTTAAATAAAATGCAAAGTATGTATACTGTATGTTTGTTAAATACAGCTCCACCCCTTTATACCATGTTCTGGTAACCTTTACTTTTATTTATGAACACCATGCCATATACATACAGTTGTGCTCATAAGTATACATACCCTGGCAGAATTTATGATTTCTTGGCCATTTTCCTGAGAATATGAATGAGAACACAAAAACATTTCTTTCACTCATGGTTGGTGTTTGGATGAAGCAATTTATTATCTATCAACTGTATTTACTCTTTTTAAATCATGACAACAAAAACTACCCAAATGACCCTAATAACCCTGTTAACATGCACACAAAATGACACAAAGGGGTTTGAATGGCTATTAAAGGTAACCATCCTCATCTGTGATCTGTTTGCTTGTAATTAGTGTGTATATAAAAGGTCAATGAGTTTCTGGACTCCTGACAGACCCTTGCATCTTTCATCCAGTGCTGCACTGACGTTTCTGGATTCTGAGTCATGGGGAAAGCAAAATAATTGTCAAAGGGTCTGCGGGAAAAGGTAGTTGAACTGTATAAAACAGGAAATTGATAGAAAAATATATCCAAGGAACTGAGAATGCCAATCAGCAGTGTTCAAACTCTAATTAAGAAGTGAAAAATGAGGGGTTCTGTTGAAACCAAACCACGGTCAGATAGATCAACTAAAATTTCAGCCACAACTGCCAGGAAAATTGTTCAGGGTGCAAAGAAAAACCCACAAATAACTTCAGGACTCTCTGAAAACATGTGGTGTGGTTGTTTCAAGATGCACAATAAGGAGGCACTTGAAGAAAGATGGGCTGCATGGTCAAGTCGCTAGAAGAAAGCCATTACAATGCAATTGCCACAAAGTATCCCATTTACAATACGCCAAACAGCACAGAGACAAGCCTCAAACCTTCTGGCACAAAGTAATTTGGAGTCAACAAGGCCTGTGAAACATGGAGGTGGATCGCTGATGTTTTGGGGTTGTGTGAGCTACAAAGGCACAGGAAATTTGGTCAAAATTGATGGCAAGATGAATGCAGTATGTTATCAAAAAATACTGGAGGAACATTTGCATTCATCAGCCAGGAAGCTGCGCATGGGACGTACTTGGACATTCCAACATGACGATGATCCAAAACACAAGGCCAAGTCGACCTGTCATTGGCAACAGCAGAATAAAGTGAAGGTTCTGGAGTGGCCATCTCAGTCTCCTGACCTCAATATCATTGAGCCACTCTGGGGAGATCTCAAACGTGCAGTTCATGCAAGACAGCCCAAGAATTTCCAGGAACCGGAGGCTTTTTGCCAAGAGGAATGGGCAGATTTACCATCTGAGAAGTTAAAGAGCCTCATCAACAAATACCACAAAAGACTTCAAGCTGTCATTGATGTTAAAGGGGGCAAT
The DNA here is from genome assembly GCA_018402905.1 of Glandirana rugosa. Taxonomy (NCBI): domain Eukaryota; kingdom Metazoa; phylum Chordata; class Amphibia; order Anura; family Ranidae; genus Glandirana; species Glandirana rugosa. Next base: position 170,148 of record BLSH010373727.1, on the reverse strand, counting down.
ACACGGTATTAAGAACTGGGGTATGCAAACTTTTGATCAGGGTTATTAAGGTAGTTTCTGTTGTCATTATGACTTAAAAAGAGTAAACACAGTTGATTGATAATAAATGGCTTCAGCCAAATGCTAACCATGAGTGAAAGAGAAGTTTTTGTGTTCTCATTCATATTCTCTGAAAAATGGCCAAGAAATCATAAATTCTGCCAGGGTATGTAAACTTATGAGCACAACTGTATATGATTCTGTACCTTTTTATTTTTTTGTCTATGATAGCCCTGAAGATGGGGGACTCTTTGTTCCCCCGAAACGCATTGGCTTTATCATATACTACTTTCAGCTATCAGCTACTTTCAAAAAATCAATATAAACCTACATTTTGCTTCTAATTGGATACTGGACACTCCTTTTACCTACCCTCACAAGTGTACAATACAGATCATTCATGGAGATCAGCTGTAAGGTTCAGTGAGAAGCCCATTCAAATTGAAGGTGCGCCTAAGGCAATGCGTCGCAACGCATGGAAACTTGCACATTGCAAGGCCCTGCTTTGTGCTGTGAAGATCATTAGCTTCCAACAGGTTAACCCCATATCTTGTATAAGTCATTACATTCGCTGAATGGAGGAAATTTTTGAGAGCTTGTTATGTCTTAATTATAACTTCTGCCAATCATAAACCTTTATTGCCAGTGCAATCTAAACTTCCACAGAGAAGCATCTAGAATAAAAAAAACAAAAAACATTTCAAGAATACTCTATACCTCTTAGGGTCGGTTCACCTCATGCAGTCTAGAGCATTTTAATCTGCATAAAAAACTCATGGACAGTAGTTAACATGGATTCCAATGGCATAGCTAACAGCACTGCATGAAATGCACCTGGAACGTTACAAAATGCATAAAAAATGCATTGGAATTGGGGAAAAAATGTACTTGAATGCACCGAAATGCATCAAAACGCATTGGAACGTATTAAAGCAAATAAATAATAAAAACACAGGAAACTTTGGCAAAAAAAAGTGGACCAGAACTTATTTAACCAGTTGCCAACCGCCCGCCGTGGCTTGATGGCGGTAACTGCTCGTTATCGCGAAGCGCAGTCACCCGCGAGAACGAGTATTGTGAGCGAGTGTGCGCCGCGGGAGGTGCTTTTGCACGCTTACTGTGTTCCTGGGGGCCAGGGAGCAGAACGGGGGTCCATGTATGTAAGCACGGATCTCCATTCTGACAGAGGGGGAAGGGATGTGATCACAGGCTCCCCTGTATATGGGAGCCGCGATCACTCCCCTCCCCCAGCCAGCCCAGCCCTCATACAGTTAGAACACGCCTAGGGAACACAGTTAACCCCTTAGAGCGTCCCCTGCAGGTTAACCCCTTTCCTGCCAGTGACATTTATACAGTAATCAGTGCATTTTTATAGCACTGATCGCTGTATAAATGCCAATGGTCCCAAAAAAGTGTCAAAATGGTCCAACATGTCCGCTGCAATATCGCAGTCCCGATAAAAAATCGCGGTCATTACTAGTAAAATATAAAAAAAAAATAGAAACCCCGTAAATTAATTCTCATCATTCTTAAACGCGGCAAAAAGTAAGAAATATTGTTTATTTTTTTGCAAAATTGGCACACTTCTTTTGTTTATAGCGGTGGTCAGAAATGACGCAGAGGTGATCAAATACCACCAAAAGAAAGCTCTTTTTGTGGGGAAAAAAAGAACACAGATTTCGTTTGGGTACAGCATCGTACCACCGCGCAATTGTCAGTTAAATCGATGCAGTGCCGAATTGCAAAAAGTGCTCTGATCCTAAACTGGGAAATCCTTCTGGGGCTGAAGTGGTTAAAAACACACTTGCAGAAATGTATCTGGATTCCAAAATTGTGGTGTATACCAACCCTAAGGCTGGGTTCACCCTGGTGCAACAAACGCTCGGACATTGGGAGCACATGTCGCATGGCGTGTAAAAATCAATGTTTCCTTATGAGAGCCGTCTTAATTGGTCCGACACAAGTCGGTCCAACTTTGAAAAAGGTTCCTGCACAACTTTGGTCCGACTTTGATCCTACTTCAGCCCATTGAATATCATTGAAGTCGGATCAAAATCTTAACTGATCCGACTTTGGCATGCAACTTGTGCTCTGAGGATCTTGAAGAGGAACCCCACGCCAAATTTAAAAAAAAAAACGCATAAGGTTCCCCCTCTAGGATCATACCAGACTCTCTGGTATGGATTTTAAGGGGAAGACCCACGCCAAAAAAACCGGCATGGGGTCCCCCAAGATCCATACCAGACCCTTTTCCGAGCACGCAGCCCTGCAGGTAAAGAAAGGGGGTGGGGACGAGCGAGCGAACTCCTGACCTGCCGGGCTGCTTGATCGAATAAGAGTCTGATATAGGGTCCTCACGCTGTTTTTTTGGCGTGGGGGTTCCCCTTAAAATCCATACCAGACCGAAGGGTCTGTTATGGTTCTTGCAGGGGGAACCCTATGCTGTTTTTTTGTTTTTTTTTATTTGGTGTGGAGTTTCCCCTAAAGATTCATACCAGACACTAAGTGACTGGTATTGTCGGGTTCAAAGTCGGATCCCGTTTATTGACGACAGACTTCAAGTCACAGGGCAAAGTTGGATCCACAGTCGAGGAGAAAAATGTATGACCTACAGGTGATTGAATTATTTTGATGACTATAGCACAAACAGGCTGTGATTTGAATACTAATATTTCCTTTTGTAATAATAAGGAGCAACCTATATGTAAAAAATGTATTTACATGATTGCTCTGGGAAATCCTTAAGTATTAGGTCAACCCATGATTACCTTGCAACGACAGATTATTCAGGTTTGTGCACTGAAAAGGCCACTTAATAAAATGAAGATTATCAAAGTCAACTGCATATGACAGACAGCTTTAAATAGATTATCTTTGATTGGTTCCATGGGTTGTTACATTATGTGCATTGATTATGTGCAGTCATTCTCAACCAGGGTTCCCCCAGAGGTTGTTAGAGGTTCCTTGTGTTGTGGTTGATTGACCACAGTCTGTCTGGAAGAGGGTCATTCTGACCACCACTCTCAGGGGAGTGGTTTTCACACTGACAAATTATTTAATGGGTTCCCCTTGGGTCATGGCCATGAGACTACTATGGGGCCCAGAAGAACAGGGGCCTCAGATTGAGCTTGTTACATATTGCTTTATGCAGGTAGCACTTGCTTTTGACAAGGAATTCATGTAAAGTTTAGGAACATCCCTACAATTGCTAAGAAAATGATTAGTATTTTATATCTTTAGAGCAGCATTTGTCAAACTTTTTACCCTGGAGGAACTCTTGAAATTATTCTCAGCTCCTTAGGGAACCCTTGTGAAAAATTATAACTACAGTACATTTCATGGTATATTAGTGTCATCAGTGAATATGCGTTAGGAATAGAGTTGAGCGGACACCTGGATGTTCGGGTTCGGCCAAACTTCGCAAAAAAGTTCGAGTTCGGCCCCGAACTTGACCCCAAACCCCCGAACCCCATTGAAGTCAATGGTGACCCGAACTTTTGGGCACTAAAATGGATCTAAAAAAGTCCTGGAAAGGGCTAGAGGGCTGCAAAAGGAAGCAAAATGGGGGTAAGAGTAGGACTAGTGCCCTGGAAACAAATGTGGATACGGAAATAAATTAAAATCATTTGTCATGTCACATTTAAAAAAATGGAGGAGAAGGTGGAAGGGGAGTAGGAGGTTGAGGAGGCCACCCAGTAATAAGCACAAGTTACAATATGGGCAACTTGGCTGTCGTTGCGCAGGCACTTCAGCATGTAGTCGCTCATGTGTGCCAGTCTGCCCAGAGGCAAAGACAAGCTGTCCTCTGTGGGAGGTGTATCAGCTGCGTTGGGTGCCACCCTGCTGTGAACCCTGCTGTGAACCCTGCTTCCTCCTCCTCCTCATCCTCGTCCTCCTCATCCTCCAGAACTGTGCCCTGGCTTGAAATTTTTTTACCTAGCCTATGCTGGTGCAGGAACCCACCCTCCGAGCCACTTGTGAATGACTGGCTTGATAACCGTGGAAATTACCCCTCTTCCTCCTCCTCTTCCTCCTGTCCTCCTGTGCCACATCCTCTTCCATCATCGCCCGAAGTGTTTTTTCAAGGAAACATAGAAGTGGGATAGTTGGTGGAGTACTCGAGACACCGCAATATGGTACACAGGTCTCACATGGAGGCCCACTCGTTGGTGGTGAAGTGGTGTTGTTCCGCAGAGCAACTGACCCGTGTGTGCTGCAGCTGAAACTCCACTATTGCCTGCTGCTGCTCGCACAGTCTCTCCAGCATGCGCAAGGTGGAGTTCCACCTTGTGGGCACGTTGCATAGGAGGCGGTGAGCTGGAAGGCCGAAATTCCGCTGCAGCCCAGACAAGAGAGCAGCAGCAGGGTGAGAACGCCGAAAGCGCGCACAGACGGCCCACACTTTCTGCAGCAGCTCTGACATATCCAGGTAGTTTTTTAGAAATTTCTGCACCACCAAGTTCAGCACATGCGCCAGGCAAGGGATGTGTGTCAAACCGGCTAGGCCCAGAGCTACTACGAGATTTCGTCCATTATCGCACACCACCAGGCCGGGCTTGAGGCTCAGTGGCAACAACCACTCATCGGTCTGTTGTTCAATGCCCGTCCACAGCTGCTGTTCAGTGTGGGGTTTTTCCCCCAAACATATAAGTTTTAAAACAGCCTGCTGTCGTTTCCCCCTAGATGTGCTGAAGTTGGTGGTGAAGGTGTTACACTGGCCGGATGAGGAGGTGGTAGAGGAGGAGGAAGCGGTGTAGGAGGAGGAGGCAACAGGAGGCAAAGAGAAATGCCCTGCAATCCTCGGTGGTGGAAGGACATGCGCCAAACTGTTATCCGCCTCAGGCCCACCCGCACTACATTTGCCCAGTGTGCAGTTAGCGAGATATAGCGTCCCTGCCCGTGCTTACTGGTCCACGTATCAGTGGTTATGTGGACCTTGCCACAGATGGCATTGCGCAGTGCACACTTGATCTTGTCCCCGACTTGTATGTGCAGGGAAGGGATGGCTCGCCTGGAAAAGTAGTGGCGGCTGGGAACCACATACTGTGGACAGCCACTGCCATCAGGTTTTTAAAACTGTCCGTGTCCACCAGACGGAATGACAGCATTTCAAAGGCCAGGAATTTTGAAATACTGGCATTCAGGGCCAAGGATAGCGAGTGGGTAGGGGGGTACTTCCTCTTTCTCTCCAGTGTTTGGAAAATGGACAGCTGTAAGCTTCCATGGGACCATGTGGAAATGCTTGGGGACGTTGGCGGACATGGTGGCGCTGCTGTCACATCGTCTGTTTGCTGGGTGGCAGGTGACACTGGCACTGTAGAGGTGGAGGAAGAGGCTGAGGCAGCAGCAGAAGAGGAAGCAGGAGGAGCCTGAAACCTTTCTTGGATTTTGAGGTACTTATTCCACTGCAGGTCGTGCTTTGCACGTAGATGCCTGGTCATGCAGGTTGTGCTCAGGTTTAGAGCATTTATGCCTCGCTTCAGGCTCTCATTGCACGGCGTGCAAACCACTAGTGTCTTGTCATCAGCACATTGTCTGAAGAACTGCCACGCCAGGGAACTCCTTTGAGCTGCTTTTGGTGTGCTAGGTCCCTGGGTGCGGTGGGTAGTAGCAGGCCTACTGTCTAGGGGATGGTCGCTCCACTTTTGCAACCTGCTTCCTCTTTTGCTGTGCTGGTGCCTCTGTGCGACCACCACCTCTTCCTCTAAACTGCACATGTCACTCGCATGACCTTCAGTCCATGTGGGGTCTGGGACCTCATCATCCTCCACATCATCTTCCATCCACTCTTCACCACTGCCCTCCTTGTCAGTCTGCACACTGAGGCAAGCTGCAGCAGTTGGCACCTGTGTTTCGTCATCATCAGAGACGTGCTGCGGTGGTGTTTCCATGTCCTCATTCTGAAACAGAAGTGGTTGGGCATCGGTGCACTCAATGTCTTCCACTTCTGGGGCAGGGCTATGTGGATGGCCCATGGAAAGCACACCAGCAGAGTCATCAAAAAGCATAAGAGACTGCTGTATGACTTGGGGTTCAAACTGCTTGGCTGATTTACAAGGGGCTGAGGTGAAAGACAGATGGCCATGGGGTTCAGGTGCCAACTCTGAGCAAGGGACCGGGAGACAATGTGAAGGAACTGGAGGCATTGTCAGCCACCCAATCTACTATCGCTTGTACTTGTTCTGGCCTCACCATTCCTTAAACGGCATTCGGGCCTATCATATAACGTTGAAGGTTCTGTTGTCTACTCGCACCTGAGGAAGGTGTTTCACTTGTGCGTGTAGCTGGCACAGATCGACCACGTCCTCTCCTTGCAACAGGAGCTTCACCAACACCACCAACACCAGCAGCACCACGACCACGTCCCTTATTTGACGCTCTCCTCATTCTGGACGCAAATGTACTATTTAGCACAAATTTATATTATTTTTTAAACAGGCAATGTAGACACACGTTTTAATTTTGTGCAAGAAATGCACAGCAAGGTGCAAATGTACTATGTAGCACTATTTATTAATAAAAAAAAAAAAAAAAAAGAATAATAAATTATTATTCTTTTTTTTTTTAAACCAGCAATGTAGATGCACTTTTCATTTTTGTGCAAGAAATGCACTGCTGGCCGCAAATGTAGTATTTCGAATATTTTTTTTTTTTTAAACCAGCAATGTAGACGCACTTTTTATTTTTGTGTGAGAAATGCACAGCAAGGTGCAAATGTACTATGTAGCACTATTTATTAATAATAATAAAAAAATAAAAAATAAATTATTATTCTTTTTTTTTTAAACCAGCAATGTAGACGCACTTTTTATTTTTGTGCAAGAAATGCACCGCTGGCCGCAAATGTAGTATTTCGATTTTTTTTTTTAAACCAGCAATGTAGAAGCACTTTTTAGTTTTGTGCAAGAAATGCACCGCTGGCCGCAAATGTAGTATTTAGAATTTTTTTTTTTTTTAAACCAGCAATGTAGACGCACTTTTTAATTTTGTGCAAGAAATGCCCTGCTGACCGCAAATGTAATATTTTGCACAAAAAAAAAAAAAATGTTTTAATTTGTCTAACTGCAATGTAAAAGCAGTATTTAAATATGCCAAACTGTTGCCAACTGAACTAACAGAACACGATTAAAGTAGTGTCCCTGACACACAAGCAGTTGCAAGTGCACTGCACTTGCAAAAATGGCTACAAATGCCCACCTAACAAACAGAAAAATTGCTTAGGTTTTATATGAGGCACTTTGTTTAGCAAACAAAAATCTCCTCTAGCACCCACCCACCAATAAATCGCTGTTTTTAACAGATTTTCTAAAGCTAATCTGTCCCTCACACCAGCAGCAGGATCCTCTCCCTATACTTGTATGAGATGATGTGACATGCAGCACTACGTTACTCCAGCTCATATAGAGGCTGGGTCACATGATGCACTGGACAATCACAGCCATGCCATTAGTAGGCATGGCTGTGATGGCTTCTAAGGGCAAACATGTGAAACGCTTGTTGATTGGCTGCTCTGCAGCTATTCAAAAGGTGCGAAAAAATCCCCGAACCCAGACTTTTTCTCAAATGTCCGGGTTCGGGACACGGATGCCCTAAAGTCCGGTACGAACCCAAACTTTACAGTTCGGGTTCGCTCAACTCTAGTTAGGAATAAACATGTAGTACCCTCTTATTTAGGTGCTAGCTAGGTTACATTAATGTATTCTTTAGCTCCTCTGTAAGCAGTGGAGCTTCTTGTGATTGCTCTGGTCTGCTCTGAGTTTCACTGGTTGTGGGTTTGACTGTTTCCCCCTGCCTTCTGGATAGTTCTGGAAAGTGGTGGGCTGGATGAAACAAATCAGCAGGAGATCCAGAGTTTGATAAATACGTAAGAGGGTGGGTGGTAGACTCGTGGGAACCCCAACCGACTCTGTTGTATTTCTAAGTCGACGACTAAACAAAGTAGGTCGGGTGGTGAAAGGTCTTGATAGGTCTTCCGTCCCCCTTTGTCAGTTTGGGTGTTGGTCACTTTGAGTCTCGTCTGGTCTCGTTAGTGTT
>BLSH010373727.1:150738-161722 GCA_018402905.1 Glandirana rugosa | reverse complement strand
TGGCGGTCTCCCTGCCTCATTGCATCTCTTGCGTAGTCTTGCTGTGCAGTGGAATGGATGAACCTTCTTGATGTATATCTGAGTGATATATTACACAACATCCTCTTTATCCGTGCAGTTACCATGCAGAATAATAGCAAGTGCTGACTGCACCAAAACCTCAGCTGTCAAATTACAGAGCGGGATCCTTTTAATTTGGAAGATGAAATGTACACCAATAGGACCACAGCTAATCCCAGAATTATTTCAGTGAAAGTGGTAACAGCAGTAAATTTGGTCAGCATGGAGTAAATTGCATAGAAAAAAGCAGTGTGTATGTACCCTGTAAGTGAAATGGCTGACAATTTTTATTTTTTCCTTTTTGTAAATTTTGGATAGGTTGAAAACAGTTAAAGTTATTATTTTTAATTTTTTTTAGGATGCATGTTCCCTGCTTATTCTTTCTTTTGAAGCCCTCAGTGGTTTATACATTTAAATTGAATGATGCTGCAGCTATTCTCCAGTTGGTAAAGAGTAGGCTTACTTACCATGCGTTGTGCTAGGGCATGTTTGTTAAGGCTCTGTGTTAAGGTGGCCCATTCATTTTGAATTGGCTGGCAGTGCCCCTTAAAGTAGAACTTCGCTCTCTCAATCAACATTCACTATTTTTGTATTCCTTATGCTGCTAGCGTTAATAAATAGTTAGCAAAGTGTATCAAATTGCTTGCTTTAACCTCTTGCCGACCGCCCCACAGTAAATGTATGTGGGGCGGTGGCTCCTCTGCTCAGAATCATGTACAGGCGACCCGTTAACACTGTGATTGGACACAGCAGGAGCCAATCAGCAGGGCCGGCGGACTTGATGTCTGCCAGGACCCGCCTATCGTTCCGACAGAGGCAGAATGGCGGTCTACCTATGTAAGCAAGGCAGATGGCCCTTCTGTTAGTAGGGAAGACAGAGATTCTGTGATTCAGGAACATGGATCTCCGTCTTCCCACAGTTAAAGCACCTCCCCCAAAGTTAGCAAGCACTCCCTAGGGACACATTTAACCCTTTGATCGCCCCTGATGTTAACCCCCTCCCTGCCAGTGTCATTAGTACAGTGACAATGCATATTTTTTTAGCACTAATCACTCTATCAGCATCACTGGTCACCAAAAAAGTATCAAAAGTGTCACATAGTGTCCGATTTGTCAGCCACAATGTCGCAGTCCCGCTACAAGTCGCTGATCACCGCCAATACTAGTAAAAAAATAAAAATAACCATAGTTTGTAGACGCCATAACTTTTGCGCAAACCAATCATTATACGCTTATTGGGATTTTTTACCAAAAATATGTAGCGGAATACATATTGGCCTAACTTGATGAAGAAATTTGATTTTTTACATTTTCTTATTGGAAATGTTTTATAGCAGAAAGTAAAAAATATTGTTTTTTTTTTTTTAAATTGTCAGTCTTTTTTTGTTTATAGTGCAAAAAAATAAAAACTGTAGAGGTGATAAAATACCACCAAAAAAAGCTCTATTTGTGGGGAAAAAAAGGACATACATTTTATTTGGGTACAGCATTGCATGACCACGCAATTGTCAGTTAAAATCACAAAGAGCCATATCGCAAAAAAATGGCCTGGTCAGGAAAAGGGGGTAAATCTCCCGGAGCTGAAGTGGTTAAACTTTTTTTTTTCCCCATTTCTTCGGTTACTTCCTTGTTTCCAGGCTTAAAAGAGAAGTAAAGTTTTTTTTATTTTTCAAATTCATACTTACCTTGGTGGATGCTCCATCTGTCCCCCGGTGCCTCTACACTGAGAATCGAACACCGCAGATTGCTCGTTTTCAGAGCTCCCCGAGCAGAGAGCTGTAGACTGTCAGTCACAGCTCTCTGCTCTGCTCCCTCCTCACTCATTGGAGTGCTGGGCTGTAGAGGGGACGGGGCGACCGGCCTAGTCTTTCAGCGGCCCGCTGAGAGGCTGAGCCGGGTGTCAGTGAGATCAATGGCAAGCGCTCCTGAAGCGGCTGCACAACACCTCGGAAGGGCAGCGCGCCGGCACTTTTAACCCCTTTTTAACCTCTTGTGGGTGGTCAAAAGCGCCGCGCTCCCACCTGCATAGTGGTGCCATAGCGCCGCTATAACAGCGGAAAATCGCTGCTGAAACTAGTGGTGATTTACCGCTACCACCCGCCTGCCCCACTGTGAAAGCAGCCTTAAGGACCAGAAGGATTTCCCCCTTAATGACCAAGTCATTTTTTGCAATACGGCACTGCGTCGTTTTAACTGACAATTGCGTGGTCGTGTGACGTTGTACCCAAACAAAATTGATGTCCTTTTTTTCACACAGATAGAGCTTTCTTTTGGTGGTATTTGATCACCTCTGCGGTTTTTATTTTTTGCGCTATAAACAAAAAAATAGCAACAATTTAAAAAAAAAACACAATATTTTTTTACTTTTTGCTATAATAAATATATATAAAAAAAACAAAAAAACAAAAAAACAAATGTATTCATCAGTTTAGGCCGATATGTATTCTTCTACATATTTTTGGTAAAAAAAATTTGCAATAAGAGTATATTGAATGGTTTGCGCAAAAGTTATCGTGTTTACAAAATAGGGAATAGATTTATGGCATTTTTATTATTTATTTTTTCTTTACTAGTAATGGTGGTCTGCAATTTTTAGCGGGACCACAACATTGCGACGGACAGATCAGACACCTAACTGACATTTTTGATACTTTTTGGTGAACCGGTGACATTATTACAGTAATCAGTGCTAAAAATATACACTGTTATTGTACTAATGACACTGGCAGGGAAGGGGTTAACATCAGGGGTGATCAAGGGGTTAAATGTGTTCCCTCACTGTGTGTTCTAACTGTATGGGGGGTGGGCTGCCTGGGGAAACACACAGATCCATCTTCCTGCATAGCAGAAAGACAGGATCTGTGTGATCTCCCCTGTCAGAACGGAGATCTGCCTTGTTTACACAGGCAGATCCCTGTTCTGTCACTACGGGGAATGTTCGCAAGTGGCTGGCGGACATTGAGTCTGCCCCACCCACTGATTGGCTTCCCCCGCTGGCTAGTGGGAGCGTGCATGCCTTCGGCGGGGCGTGCCCACAAAATCTGTTCCCACGACCGATGTACGGCTACAGCGATTTGCGGGAATGAGCCGACCTGCCGCAAGTGGGTGGGTGGTCGGCAAGTGGTTAATCAAATAATGTCATAAATCCCCCCCAGGAGTCATCAGGAGGCGAGGAGGAGGGCTTTTTTATCAGCTAAGCGAATGGTCCTAATGGACAGGCCACCACTGACTATAATGTGTATTAGGGCTCTTTCACACTAGCGGAGCCCGTTTTGACGGGCTCCGCTGCTTAGCGGGGATCCATCCATGGATCCCCGCTGAGCCGGCGGATGACAGGACAGTCTCTGCACTAGTGCAGAGACTGACCTGTCAGAGCTCCATTCTCCTCTATGGAGAATCGGATGAACACAGACCGTCTGTCTGTGTTCATCCGATCCGATCCGCCAGACGGATGGAAAATAGAGTTTCCATCCATCTGTTTTTGGCGGATCGGAGCGGATCAGGTGTCAGCGGACATGTCACCGCTGACATCCGTCACTCCATAGAGAGCAATGGAGCGTCCGTTCGGGTCCGCCTCAAAAACTGACAGGCGGACCCAAACCATCCGCTCGTGTGAAAGGGGCCTTACCCATAATGTACTATAATCTTTTTCTAGAAATAAGTTGTCATGGCCTTTAGTAGACATAATGCGGCCCCTTAAAATGGTAATAAAGGCAAAATAAAACATTATATACATGATTCAGTTTGTCACTAGCATTAACATAGCAGTCTGTTTTTAAACATATGGCCAGCCCTGAGCGGCAGCATTGACCGCGGTTCAACCACCTGCTGTTACCGCCCCCTGAATGCACGTACGAATGAGCCCTTACAATCTTGCTTTGAGGACACCTGAAGAAATTTAGGGACTTAAACTGAGCTAAGCTTCAATATTCAGAAACATTCTTGAGCTAATAAAGAAAATTGTCCAAAATAAGAATATTTTTTATTTGGTGGTGAACTGTAGATCACATTGAAATAGTCAGGGCACATTTGGGCTTCACAGCGGTCTTAACATCGAATTGAACTGCAGTGCTTCATTCTGCAGTGCGTCCCAAGTATGAGTCATTGGTGCATTGTAGGGATACCAGATCTTTCTGGCACTTATCTTTACCATTAAATAAAAACAGACCGACCTTGTCGGAAGTTGAATTAAATTGAGTGAGTCATGCATGCTTCAATCTCATCAGTGATTAAGATATTTTCTTTCATAGGCACAAAGCTTAGATTAGTCGCTGCTTTTGTCCATTTCATTATCCAGTGCTAGAAAATACACTGCCATTGTTTTTATAGTAATCTAATGATGGTGGATGAGTAATACAAGCTTGTACTGCAGACTTATGAGGAACAAGAGACTTCTCCTCAACCCTGGATAAGTCCACCAGCCTGTATCTCATTTATGTAAGTAGCACTATATTATGTGTTGTCATGGAGGACCCATTCACACCACTGTGTTGGGGTAATGCATGTTCTGTGTGTTGGTGCGCTCATATTATACTGCATACCTCAGTTCACGAATGCTTCTGTTCACGACAACTCGGTTCCCAAACAGAAGAGTTCACCAAAATTTGCTTCAGTTCACGAACACGAATCTGATTGGAACACATGACAGGTCACAGAAGACTGCATGACCATTCACAAAGTGCAGCACGCCTCACACATGTGCAATAGGAAACTGGCTGCGCATGCACAGTAGAAAATGGCAGTTTCCCTTACGTAAGATGCTGGCGTCTGAACCCGAAGCTGAGTGAAGAATCAGCTCGGTTGAGTACATCGCTGGATCTCTGGACAGGTCCTTACAATAAAAGTCAGCAGCTACAGTATTTGTAGCTGCTAACTTTTATTTTATTGGTGGGAGGCTGGAGCTCTTCTTTAACCACCTTAGCCCCGGAAGGATTTCACACTTTAGGACCAGAGCGCTTTTTGCGGTTTGGCACTGCATCGCTTTAACTGACAATTGCGTGGTCGTGCGACGTTGTAGCCTAACGAAATTTGCGTCCTTTTTTTCACCTCTGCGGCATTTCTGATCGCCGCTATAAACAAAAGAAGAGCGATAATTTTGCAAAAAAAAAACCAAATTTCTTACTTTTTACTAAAATACAAATCCAAAAAAAACATAAAAAAAAAAAAATTTCCATCGGTTTTGGCCGATTTATATTTTTCCTCATATTTTTGGTAAAAAAAATCGCAATCGGTGTTTATTGATTGGTTTGCGCAAAAGTTGCCGCCTTTACAGATGATGAGAATTCATTTCTGGGGTTTTTATTTTTTTACTAGTAATGGCGGCGATCTGCAATTATCTGCGATATTGCAGCGGACCATTTTGACACTTTTTTGGAACCATTGGCATTTATACAGTGATCAGTGCTATAAAAATGCACTGATTACTGTTTACATGCCATTGGCAGTGAAGGGGTTAACCTGGAGAGGGTGCTCTAAGGGTTAACAGTGTTCCCTGGGCGTGTTCTAACTGTGTGTGGGCTGCCCTGGCTGGGGAAAGGGGATGATCACGGTTTCCATGTAGAGGAAGCCTGTGATCATCGCTCTTCCCCCTCTAACAGAACGGAGATCCGTGTTTACATACACGGATCTCCATTCATTCACTGCGGGGGGGGGGCATCGCGGGTAGCCGGCGGCGATCGAGTCCGCCCTACCCGCTCCCTGGCCCTCCCCGAACACAGTGAGTGATATCGCAGCTGCCATCACATGACGGCGGTTTGCGATATCGAGCCACTTTGCCGCCGTCAGACGCCGGTCGGCAAGTGGTTAAGATTCTCTGGCCGACCACTGTGTCTACGATCCTCAGCATTGCTCATTTCTTTGTGCTTCTTCAAGAGAGCTTAAACAGCACATCTTGAAACCCCAGTCTGCTGACTAAATTCTTCGGTAAGCCCACAAAGTACAAAAATCATATTCCTTATATCCTAATTCCATTAATAACAGGCTCTTAGACTTCTGCCGCCCTGACTATATAATAATCCAATTATATCGGAACTGACAATATGACACATACCTCTGTACAGGGAAAGGAAAAAAAAAAGGATGAAATTTAGAACCCCTCTATTCCCCCCCTGCCAGAGCAAGGCCATATTCCGTAGAGCTTGTAAAAAGTGACCACTGATTCCATGTTCTATTAAATTCCTCCTCCTTACCATGCAGTGATACGGTCACATTCTCCATGGTTTATATATCAGCTATTTTAACAAGCAACGAAATGGAAGGAGGCAACTCCCGCTTCCATAGGGCCGGAATGCAAGCCTTAGCTGCATTCAGAAGATGGATCACCATTGAATTTTTATATTTGCGCTTTAAAAAATCTGAAAGATGAAGAAGGTATCTGGCCAGGATAGAGCCCAAATCATGATCAGTGAGCTGCCTTACGATGTCTCGTACTTTGGACCAAAACTCATTAAATTTCTGACAGGACCAAAAAATATGTAACATGGTACCTTCTGCCTCTCCACAACGCCAGCAGGTATTTGACCTATCCGGATCGATTTTCTTCAGCAGGGATGGAACTTTATACCAACGTGTAAGGATCTTGTAACTCAACTCCTGATATTTGCTGGACACTGAGGAGTAATGGCCAAAATAGAGGATCTGTTCCCGCTGCTCATCATATAGTGTGATACCTAGCTCTCTTTCCCATTTCTGAAGATATCTGGGGGTGAATCCCTCGGGAGGGTGTATAAGCACTTTATAGGCCTCAGATACTCCGTGATCAGAGGGTGCCTCTGTCAGGCATAGATTTTCCAACGGTGTATTAGGGCGGTTTGACCACCCCCCGCCACGGATCTAATGGTGGATTACACATCGCCTGTATTTCTTCCCTTGTCTTCAACCTGCAACTCACAAGATAGTCCCCAAGGCAAAATTCCCCCTGTCCAAAAATGTGTTTAAATCGGCTATCAGCTTGGCCAGAGAGGAATGCTGGATTCCCCAGCACAGGGTAGAGCCGGTAATCTCTCCCTCTGACTTGTAGAAGAAATTACTTTGTTGTACCACCCTTATAAGGGGGTGGTATCTTAGGGTTCCAAGAGATCTTGGACATAGCCATGGCATTCATTGAAGTGGAATCTCAGTAGAATATTGTTCAATCATTACCCATGCTTTATGTCTCCCATCTTTACACCACGATACCACCCTAGCAAGATGTACTGCCTGGTAATATTGAAGTGGATCCGGAAGGGCCATGCCTCCATGGATTTTGGCCATGGACAGATAATGGTGGGACAGGCATGGGTGCCTTTTACCCCAGACAAAGCTGATAAAAATACTGCGTATTAACTTCAAGAAGGAACTCGGAAAAACTATTGGCAGGGTCTGGAAAAGATAGGGTAATCTTGGCATAATGAGGATAGCATAGCGACCCATCCAAGAAAAGGAACCTTTATTCCATCTGTCCAGGTCCGATGAGAGGACCCGAAGCAATGGCGGAAAGTTGACAGAAAAATTTTTATCGACTGATGAAGTCAGTTTGACTCCCAAATAGGTCAGGTGGGATAATGCCCACGGGAAAGAAAAAGATGATCGGAGAGCCTGAACCCATATGGGGTCAGCATGATGTTAAGTAATTCAGATTTATTGATGTTAATTTTAAAATTTGAAAGGTGCTATACTTGTGGAATTCACTTAATAACTTTGGTAGCGTAGATTCTGGTGATGTAATTAAAAATTAACATATCATACGCGAAGGCCGCAATTTTATGGTCCGCCTTTGAAATTGGAAAACCCTTTGCTTCCCCGTATTCTACGCAGAAACGGCTCAAGAGTAAGGATAAAGATCAGTGGTGATAACGGACAGCCTTGTCTAGTGCCATTGGTCAAACTAAAGTAAATGGAACCTCATTAATTCTGACAGCTGCGGGTAGAACCGAATATATGCGTCTATCCATTTACTAAAGGCCTTTCCCACTCCAATGTGCATTAGCGTCTCCTTCAGAAATGTCCAATCAACCCTTTCGAAAGCCTTCTCTGCGTCAGGGTAGAGCATGCATAGGGGTATTTTATGACTATGAGCCAGATGAATAATATTGAGTGCTCTAGTAGTATTGTCTTTTGCCTCCTTTGTAGACATAATCCCTGCTTGGTCAGAGTGAATGACATTCTGAAGGTGAGGTTGAAGTCTAGACGCTAATATCCATATAAAAATCTTCAGAGCCACATTTAATAAGGAGATTGGGCGATAGTTCATACACTGAGCATGATCCTTACCCTCCTCAAGGATCGCTGTTATGTGTGCCCTCAGCGTTTCTGTCGGTAGAGATTGATCTTCTAAAAGGGAATTAAACGCTTGTATGAATCTGGGAGCTAGAATTGGGGCAAATGCCTTATAATAGGCTGTTGTATATCCATCTGGACCAGGGGCTTTGTGAGGCTTAAGCGATCGCCATCAGATATTCCTCGATTGAGATGGGAGCATTCATTGATTCACACGCATCGGGAAGCATTGGTAGGCCTGAAGAGGAAAGATATTCCCGTATTAACTTTTGCTTTTGTAGGAGCTGTTCAGTAGATAAGGGGGCTGATACACATGTGTGTGCCTTTTTCACACCCTGGCCACATACAGAGGCCGAATATGCAGGGAGCACGGTCAGGCGTTCTAGGAGCATAAATTACACATAAAATTTCATTCATACCTATCACACTTTTGAAGGCCCTGGAGCACCAGGACAGTGGAATTACCCCCAAAATGACCCCATTTTGGAAGGCAAACACCTGAGGTATGTTCTATGAGGCATGGGCTGCAGATATGTACTCAGGTATTCTGATGTGCTGCAGATGGGTACTTTGATGGGCTGGAGACAGGTACTCGGGTAATCTGATGGACTGGTAAAAGGTACTCTGATGGGCTGCAGATAGGTACTCGGTTACTCAGATGGGTTGGTGACAGGTACTCGGGTAATCTGAAGGGCAGGTGACAGGTACTCGGGTTCTCTGATGGGCTGGTGACAGGTACTCGGCTACTCTGATGGGCTGGTGACAAGTACTTGAGTACTCAGATGGGGTGGTGACAGGTACTCAGGTACTCAGATGGGCAGGTGACAGGTACTTGGGTACGCTGATGGGCTGCAGATAGGTACCCGGTTACTCAGATGGGTTGGTGACAGGTACTTGGGTAACCTGAAGGGCAGGTGACAGGTACTCGGGTACTCTGATGGGCTGGTGACAGGTACTCGGCTACTCTGATGGGCTGGTGACAGGTACTTGAATACTCAGATGGGGTGGTGACAGCTACTCAGGTACTCAGATGGGCAGGTGACAGGTACTTGGGTACGCTGATGGGCTGGTGACAGGTACTTGGGTACTCAGATGGGCAGGTGACAGGTACTCTGGTACGCTGATGGTCTGGTGACAGGTACTCGGGTACGCTGATGGTCTGGTGACAGGTACTCGGATACTCTAATGGGCAGGTGACAGGTACTCGGGTTCTTTGCTGGGCTGGTGACAGATACTCAGGTTCTCTGATGGGCAGGTGACAGGTACTCGGCTACTCTGATGGGCTGGTGACAGGTACTTGAATACTTAGATGGGGTGGTGACAGCTACTCAGGTACTCAGATGGGCAGGTGACAGGTACTTGGGTACGCTGATGGGCTGGTGACAGGTACTTGGGTACTCAGATGGGCAGGTGACAGGTACTCTGGTACGCTGATGGTCTGGTGACAGGTACTCGGGTACGCTGATGGTCTGGTGACAGGTAATCGGATACTCTAATGGGCAGGTGACAGGTACTCGGGTGCTTTGCTGGGCTGGTGACAGATACTCAGGTTCTCTGATGGACAGGTGACAGGTAATCGGGTACTCTGATGGGCTGGTGACAGGTACTCGGGTACTCTGATGGGCTGGTGACAGGTACTTGGGTACTCAGATGGGCAGGTGACAGGTACTCTGGTATGCTGATGGTCTGGGGACAGGTACTCAGGTACTCTGATGGGCAGGTGACAGGTACTCGGGTACCCTGATGGGCAGGTGACAGGTACTCGGGTGCTCTGATGTGCTGGTGACAGGTACTCGGGTACTCTGATGTGCAGGTGGTAGGTACTCGGGTACTCTGATGGGCTGGTGGCAGGTACTCTAGTACTCTGATGGGCTGGTGACAGGTTCTCGGGTATTTTGATGGGTTGGTGACAGGTACTGGGGTACTCTAATGGGTTGGTGACAGGTACTCGGGTACTCAGATGGGTTGGCGACAGGTACTTGGGTACTCAGATGGGATGATTACAGGTGCTCGGGTACTCAGATGGGATGGTGACAGGTACTCGGGTACTCAGATGGGTTGGTGACAGGTACTCGGGCACTTTGATGGGCATGGGACAGGTACTCAGGTACTTTGATGGTCAGGTGACAGGTACTCGGGTACTCTGATGGGCTGGTGACAAGTACTTGAGTACTCAGATGGGGTGGTGACAGGTACTCAGGTACTCAGATGGGCAGGTGACAGGTACTTCGGTACGCTGATGGGCTGCAGATAGGTACCCGGTTACTCAGATGGGTTGGTGACAGGTACTCGGGTAACCTGAAGGGCAGGTGACAGGTACTCGGGTACTCTGATGGGCTGGTGACAGGTACTCGGCTACTCTGATGGGCTGGTGACAGGTACTTGAATACTCAGATGGGGTGGTGACAGCTACTCAGGTACTCAGATGGGCAGGTGACAGGTACTTGGGTACGCTGATGGGCTGGTGACAGGTACTTGGGTACTCAGATGGGCAGGTGACAGGTACTCGGCTACTCTGATGGGCTGGTGACAAGTACTTGAGTACTCAGATGGGGTGGTGACAGGTACTTAGGTACTCAGATGGGCAGGTGACAGGTACTTGGGTACGCTGATGGGCTGCAGATAGGTACCATGGATAGACGTCGGGTAGTCGCATGGGTTCATGGAC
>BLSH010373727.1:133397-148859 GCA_018402905.1 Glandirana rugosa | reverse complement strand
GCATGGATAAAGCATTTATTGGTACATTAGTCGTTTATCTCTCAAATTTACTATTGGACAATTTTTCTTTTAATTTATATATAGCTAATTAGAGTGTTTTAATTAATGGGTGAATTAAACTCTAGAAGTACCTTCATTCAACTAGACATTCGTTCAGCCAAACGAGGAATAAAAAGTTCCATATTCAGATTCTAGGCACAACGCTCGATCAGTAAATAAAAGATAACGTCGGCCTGCATTCTCTTCTGAGTAATTCTGATATTGATTTTCTCAGTTTAGAGTAGCTTCCCACGCACAGGCCACAGAGGCAAGTGAACACTTACTCATCATCATATGATCTCAGTGCATGACTCACCTACTCCACTGAATATTTCATTTTATCAATGACAGAGGAGAGGTGCTGGCTAAGAGCATCCCTGCAGCAACACACTGAGAATTCCTAATGAAGAGCTCTGCTGTAATGAGCGGTATAGGGCTATGGATACAACTCCTAGAATAGGCAGCATCATACAGGATCAAAGCTGCAGCTTCTGCTACTGGAAACATTTAGTGTCCTTAATGAGTTAATTATGAGTAAAATATATAGCACAGGAATAAATAGCAGAGGGGTGTGCAAGTCCCGGTCTTCTTAACGTGAATCAGAGAAGAGAGAAACATTGGAGCTGCCATTACTGAAATGTTAAGATACAAGGTATTCTGATCCTTGCTTCATTACCTGGGTAGTTATTGACCTGGAACAAGCATGCGGCCAGTGAAGTTCAGACATTTTGAACTTGTATAATACATGCTTGTTCTAGGTCAGTGACTCCCAGTAGAGGTGAGCTCAGGTGTGCTTGGATGTGTTCGGCAATCATCTATTTAAAAAAAAAAAACTGAGGTGTTGATTATATGCATTTGCAAATATATGTAAAAGCTACACATCACATCAATGAAACTCTTTTATCATACAGTCCCACACAAATCTATGAGAGCACACACTGAGTGCAAGCTTAGCGGGTGATATCCCATTTCTCTGTATGGTGGGTATGCATTAAAGCAGATTAGACAAGTTGTCTTGCTGGGTGGGTACTGGGGAATCCTGTCTTGTGCAGCTATAACATAAAGAATATATACTGGATATAGCCAGTCCATAAGGGGCGCAGGGGCCCCTTTTTTGAAGCAAACGATTCGCGCCTGAGGCTCTAATTGGCTTCAATAAGGTTGAGCTTGGGGCACAGAGCACTGTGCCCAGAGCCCACCCACTTGTGACATTAGCGAATCAATATTTGCTATTGTCTTCTGGCTTCTCCTCCCGGCCAATCAGGGCAGGAAGCGGGTCTAAAGACTGGATTGGCCGGGAGGAGAAGCCGAGGAAACCGCAACCTGGATGGGGTAAGTGCGGACATGTCGGAGGGGGGGTTTGTTTGCCGCCCCCCCCCCCAGAAAAATAAATAAAATCAAACACTGTTGATCGCTCGGATCTTTGAGCTCCCTGAACATAGAGCTGGTGACTGTCAGTGGCTCTCTGCTCTGCCCCCCTCGCTGGAGCGTTGGGCTGTGCAGGGGGTGGGAACAACCGGGTCAGCCTCTCAGCATCTTGCTGAGAGGCTGAGCTGAGTGTCGGTTCAGGCATGTGGGCGGACCACGACCATATGGTCACAATATTTCCTGAGCCTGGAACAGCTCTTTGACATTAGCCGACAGCGGGCAGTAGCCTGCTGTCTGCTGGAAACAGGTCACAGGAGTGCAGAACGAACTCCACTCCTGTGATCCACAGGAGAAGTACAGCCAAGTTAGATTTGACCAGATTTTCAAAATGTAATCTGAGGACACCCTAATGGCCATGCCCACTTTTATTGAGGGTGCAGCAGGAGCCGGGCTAGCATGCAGACAATAGCAGCATGCAAAGCGCCATACCATATGTTGAATGTGGCCAAATTGTGCTAAGAGTGGGAGAGGCTCAAAGGGGTTTAACGCTTTCGCTGCCAGAGCTGTTTTGCCATTTTTTGCACACATACTTTTAAAATCATTTAAGGCCTGAAGATTTCATAAACCCAAAAAATTATATATTTTCGGAAAGCAGATATCCTAGAGAATAAAATAGTGGTGCTTTCAATTTTTTATGTCACATAATATTGCCACAAAGGTAACAAATACACAAATACACTAAAGTTAATTTTAGGGCACACAAATGCAATACATTACCCAAATGTTTGGTAAAATATAAAAGACGAGGTTGCACAGAATAAATAGATACCCAACATGTTAAACCTTACAATTGTGTGCACCCCTGAAATGGCGACCCTATATTTTGCATAGGTGATGCTTTAAAAGCCCCCCTATAAGTCATCAGTTTAGTGTTATGGAGGAGGTCTGATGGAAGAAATATTGCTCTCAGTCCGGTGTGCACGGCGATATGTAACACGTATCACAATCGGAAAAATCGCAATAATCCATATCCTTACCTCTCATAATCTGTGCAAACTGAGAAGGGAGGGATTGAGGAGACCACATAATATCGGCATGTGACATCATCAATAACCCCGAACACAGACGGGAGCAGATGCACCCTACCCCTTCCCCTGCTCCAGGCCAACAGTTGCCAAGATGGATTACCCTGCAGCTACCCGGCCTAGGGACGCCACTATTAAGGCCTCATATGCACGGATGTTTTTTACCACCGCATTTTTTGCCGCTCTCCATGTTATTCAATGGCCCCATAAAAACGCTTAAGTTTTTGACCTGTAGATAGCGTCGGCGTTTGTGAGCTGAAAGCAGAACCCATGGCCAGCGCGTTCTGAAGCTGCAGCGTTAGAGCATTTTTGACGCTGAGCCGGCAAAACGGTCACTAACGCACATTAGCGCCGTTAACCAACCTTTTTAGAGCCGGCGTTTTCAGGTTAAAAAATAGCAGAGGAATGTTTTTTTTAAACAAAACGCCTATTGACGCAGATGCTCACTAACGCGCATTAACGCCGATGCAAACGCAGACAAAATCACGTTTTTAAAATGGACCTATAGACCATGTGTAACAGCGCTTAACAATTCTAATCAGTCTAATAGGAAAATGAAGATAGTCCATAAGTGTTATCATAAGTGATAGGGGGGGGAGTAGATGACAGTCCACTGTGTAGCCTTTCACCAAGAGTATGAGGACACCACCGCCAAACGTGCCGCTCCCTTTGCAATGCCCACTTACCGGACAATGCCGTATGATAAGCTTGTCAATGGATCTCTCAATAACACTGGACAGCTACACGGTCTCCTCACCGACATCAGTACCGGAAATAAAAAAGGCTCCACATAGTGTGTATCGATAAAACACGCCCTTTATTTCAACCCCGCTAATATTGCACTTACAGAATAATAAAAATATCCACACAGTTGTAATATTCCTCCGTAGATGTCGGAATGACGAAACATGTCAGGGCGTGACCTTACGGCTAAGCGGAAGTGACGTTTGCGCTCCATATCGCTGATGACACGCGGAAGTCTGTGTGAGAGACGCTACCCGTGGCTGAGCGGCAGGAGCGGTGATGTGATTTTAATGTTACAACTGTGTGGATATTTTTATTATTCTGTAAGTGCAATATTAGCGGGGTTGAAATAAAGGGCGTGTTTTATCGATACACACTATGTGGAGCCTTTTTTATTTCCGGTACTGATGTCGGTGAGGAGACCGTGTAGCTATCCAGTGTGATTGAGAGATCCATTGACAAGCTTATCATACGGCATTGTCTGGTAAGTGGGCATTGCAAAGGGAGCGGCACGTTTGGCGGTGGTGTCCTCATACTCTTGGTGAAAGGCTACACAGTGGACTGTCATCTACTCCCCCCCTATCACTTATGATAACACTTATGGACTATCTTCATTTTCCTATTAGACTGATTAGAATTGTTAAGCGCTGTTACACATGGTCTATAGGTCCATTTTATACATGTGTTATATGTCTTGTATGCTAATGATTTAAAAACGGCAGCTTTTACTATTTAAATTTAAGCTGTGAAGGTGCAACCTTGCGCTGATTAAGTGTTATATATATTTGTTTGGGCACGAGTACACTTTATTCTGAAAATCACGTTTTTGACGACGATTTTTTCCTGACAACAGCTTACTTTTTTAATATGCCCGTGTGTATGGGGCCTAAAGCTGGAAAGAAATCTGGGACACATTCTTTTACCAGGGATGAAATCAGGAACATTTTTTTCCCACCTAAAATCTGCGACTGTTGCTGGAAAGTGGGGACATCTGGTCACCCTAGCCTTAACCCAGTATAAATAGCATAAGCATTTATTTTCCCAGCTTTAAATGCAATATTATTGTTGTTCCGCATGTGGACTACCTGCAGTAAAATCTATGTTGGTGCTTGCTAGCATGGACTTCAGCTTGTATAAGTACTGCAATTTCTGTAAGCTTTGCTAAAAACTTTAGACCTCCTTCACACCTTTCCTTTCTGGTGAAATGCATTAACACAAGCACATTAAGTTGTGTGTTAATTTACAACATAATATGAGTAAGCTGCCATTTGAATGGGCTGCCAATGCACCTGACCTAAAAGAAAAAAACGCACCTGACGCAGTGCACTGCAGAACTCATGGTAACCAAGTTGCAGGCAGGCTTCAGTAGCATTACTTAAAGTCAAAGGTGTGCACAGCCTATTGAATTAGGGTGTGCACCCCAAAGCTCAAACACATGTGTGTGTGTGCATGTGCGTATATATACTCACAGTTTCAGTAGAGCAGTGTATGTTAATAGGGCAGGCATTGGTGTCAGCAGTATTGATTTTTTAATTATATTTTTTACTGTTTTTTGGAGCCCTATAAGGGAGCTTTAGTGAAATATCAGGGATCTAAAGAGGGTGAATATGCACTACACAGGGTGATTAGGGTGTGCACACACCTATGCTTAAAGTGATTGTAAACAATCACCTTGTAAAACATCCCATTCAATTTAAAATAGAAATGAAAGGCAAAACATTTGTTCATAGATATAAAAAAAAACATTATAAATACCCTTTTTTATAAATGATCACATTCCCTCTGTTCTCAGCTGCATAAGAGCTGGGGGGAGGAGAAGCGGCAGCACACCATGCTTCCCAGTGAAAGGCTGTGTAAGGGGTGTGTGCCAGGACAAGTCTGATCATTGGAGGAGAGCAGGCTGAGTTCCCAGCACAGCTAGAGAACTGACCACGCTTGAGCTCTCCTGCTTAGTGAGGCCAGTTTTAATAGGAAAACAATGGGACTGCAGAAACACCAGGGATTTCACATAAAGGAAGTAATATAAAGAGAATAGGATACTTTCTTATACAAGTACATGGTACAGCAGGCACATATCAGGAATATGAAATGTTGGGGAAAATAAATGCTTTAGGGTTTGTTAATGCTGAAGTCCGGAAACAAAAACTTTCAGTAAAATATATTCCTTATTAGCAGTGGCGGCCCATCCATAAGGGGAGCAGGGGCACTGCCCCCCCCTCGCCAATCCATGCTTCCAGCGCTTAATCTACATGCAGGGCGCCGGACACATGGATTCCAATGGGTTTTTTTAAGCACATGATTAGAGCCTGAGACTTTAATTGGCTTCAAAAAAGGCTGGGCTTGGGGTGCAAAACACTGCGCCCTGAGCCCACCCAGTTGTGTGACAATAACAAATTAATATTCCCTATTGTCTTCCTGATTCTCCTCCCGGCCAATCATGAAGCAGGTCCTGAGACCCGATTGGCCAGGAGTCTTAGGACTCCTGGCCAATTGGGTCTCAGGACCCACTTCCCACTTCCTGTTCTGCCGGGAGGAGAAGCAACGGCCCCGGAGCGAGGAGTAGCTGGAGTGAGGAAGCGCAGCCCTACCCCAGATCCTTGTCCTCTGCCTCCTAAGGTAAGGAGGCCTCTGATCACCGTCTTCCCATCCGTCTCCTGCAGGGGGGATCGCTGCCTTCCCGTCCATCCATGCCGGGGGTGTGTGATCGCTACTTTCCCATCTGTCTCCCACGGGGGGCTCTGGTTTGCCCCCCCAAATATTGAGCACCAGCCGCCACTGCTTATTAGCCATAAAAGATATAAGTCCACTTTTTGTGCAACATATGTTTTCAGACCCAGACAATAGTGACATCATGCCAGTAATAGTGACATCATCGCTGTGCTGTACATAGTCTTTGCAGAGTGCAGAGCTGTGGGAGGGCCCCAGCAGCCTTCCCCCACTACAGGCTTTCTGCAAAAAACAACAGAAGGGGGGTGGTGACAAGACCAGTCACCCTGCACAAACAGAGAGGGCAGTAGTGAGCAGTCTTTATTAGAGGAAGCTTCTGCACACATCATTCTTCCAGCAAGATCATGTGTAGATATCAGTATTATATTATGCCTGTGTACATGAGCGTCCTACTGAAGCCCACTACCTGCTGGATTAAATTGACAGTCATTCATTTGAATGGTCTGCTGTACCTGAGGTTTCAGATGCGTGGGGGTGCCATTTAGAATTGATGGCACCCCCACCCATCTGCTATGTGTATGTATGTGATCCTAACTTTACTCCTCTTGAATGGAGAAAAAAAAAAGATATTTTTTTCCTTGCTAGAGGAAAAAATCTAAACGAATAAGTAAAGTGTAAGTGCTGGTTCACACTAGTGCGATTTCTGATGTGAGTTGCACAGAATTAAACCCATTAATTTAAATAGTGCCAGTTCACATCAATGTGAATGTGTGGTGCAATTTTGGAAAAGGTTCCTGTGCTACTTTGGTGTGATTTCAGTGTGATTTGTCTCTATAAAATATGCTAACCACATTTAAAATCGCATCAAGGTCACTACATAATCACACTGAAAATTGCATCAAGTTTGCATCACAGTAGTGTGAACCGAGCCTAAAACAAATGAAATAAAATAAAGATAAAATCGCTAGATCAAGGGGTGTCAGAATCATTGTTGGCATTGGGCTAAGACAGTGGTTCTCAACTCCTGTCCTCGGGACCCACTAACAGGCCAGGTTTGCAGGATAACTGAAATACATCACAGGTGATATCATTTGCCGCTCAGTGATTGCAGTATTCTAGTCTGCATCTCTCCAAAGGTAATACTTAAAATCTGGCCTGTTAGTGGGTCCTGAGGACAGGAGTTGAGAACCACTGGGCTAAGATAAGGGTCAAAGATCACAGTCAAAGTCAGAGTGTTTTAGGATGAAATACAAAATGCACATTATTGATTCTGTGCTTTACTATGTGTACAAACAACAAATATACATATATATGGTATTACTGCGATCATCAAGAGTAGGAACATTTATTTTCGGTTGTTCTTTGGTGGTGGGTATTGGTAATGGCAAGAAATATACAGTTAAAATCCAAACAAATATATTTATTCCAATTTTGGGACAATTTCCCTTTTTAATTAAAAAGATATCTATTACTATTTAACACCAAGAAAAGGTCCGATTTGTTCTGAAAAAAACACAGTATAATTCACCTGGATACACTAAGTAGTAGCGATAGTCTGTACAGTTTTACTAACACATATCAAAGTTTCAGAACTGGTTTCAGGCATTAGGATTTGTTTGGACCTTCATCATTACCACTTGCTGCCTGCTAACAATAGATTTACTGCTAGTGGGCGGCTGCTGCAGGCTCTGCAGTGTACTTGTACTTCGCTGAGCACACGCGCACTGGCACGCCTCCAGTGGACACAGCAGACCATGGTGATCACTGTGAGTGGCCGAGATATCATGTGATCACTATGACCAATCATAGCGATCACGTGATTACAATGTAAACAAAACTGTAATAAATGGCTTCCATTTATGACTGTTTTGCTTACTATTATGATGCTGTGATTGACTCACAGCTATCACATGGTACCTGGGCCAATCACAACACTCGTACAATGTGATTAGCTGTAGCCAAACACAGATCACAATTGTAAGCAAGCTGCCATGAATGAAAGCCATTCATGACAGCTAAAACCTTTGATCATTACTGTTGTAAGCCCCCCCCCCCCCAGAGTAGAACAGTACCAGTACCAAAAAACAGTACTGTTTTTTCAGACTTTTTGGTATTTTTCGTTTATATAGCAAAAAATAAAAAACTCAGGGGTGATCAAATGCCACCAACAAAGCTCTACCTGTGTGAAAAAGATGATATAAATTTAATTGGGTTACAGTATTGCATGTATAGCACAGTACTGAATAGCAAAAAACAGCCCGGTGATGAAGGGGGTAAAACCTTCCGACTACCCCTTACATCCCAGTCCACATCAGAGTCTCCCCTTACATCCCAGCCCACATCAGTCTCCCCTTACATCCCAGCCCACTTCAGAGTCTCCCCTTACATCCCAGCCCACATCAGAGTCTCCCCTTACATCCCAGCCCACATCAGGGTCCCCCTTACATCCCAGTCTACATGAGGGTCCCCTTTACATCCCAGTCCACGTCAGAGTACCCCTTACATCCCAGTCCACATCAGGTTCCCCCTTACATCCCAGTCTACATCAGAGTTCTCCTTACATCCCAGTCTACATCAGAGTTCTCCTTACATCCCAGTCTACATCAGAGTTCTCCTTACATCCCAGTCTACATCAGAGTTCTCCTTACATCCCAGTCCATGTCAGAGTCTCCCCTTACCTCCCAGTCCACATTAAAGTACCCCTTACGTCCCAGTCCACATCAGGGTCCCCCTTACATCCCAGTCCACATTAGAGTCTCCCCTTTTTCCCAGTCCACCTCAGAGTACCCCTTACATCCTAGTCTACGTCAGAGTCTCCTCTTACATCCCAGTCCACATCAGAGTACCCAATACATTCCAGTCCACATCAGGGTTTCCCTTACATCCCAGTCTACATCAGAGTCCTCCTTACATCCCAGTCCACGTCAGAGTCTCCCCTTACATCCCACTCCACCTCAGAGTACCCCTTACATCCTAGTCTACATCAGGGTCCCACTTGCATCCCAGTCCACATCAGTGTCTCCCCTTACATTCCAGCCAACATCAGGGTCCCCCTTACATCCCAGTCCACACCAGAGTCCCCCCTTGCTTCCCAATCTATATCAAAGTCCCCCTAACATCACAGTCCCCCCCCCCCCATATATCAGGGTCCCCATCAAAGTCCCCTACACTGTGATTCCCATTAGAGCAGAGATGGTGCACATCAGTTGCAGGCCAAAAATGATCTTGAAGTGGGTCACATTTGGCCCCTGTGCCGTAGTTTGGAGACTCCTAATCTAGAGCATGGCTCCAGGCAAGTAAGGTGCCGAATTCAAAGAGCCAACAACACACTGGGAACACTGAATCTCCAGGAAGACTAGAATGTCAGTTTGTACAGTACAGTATTGTTTTTGCTGCAAGTTTGGTTTTGCTTTAGATTTCGAAAGCCCCCTTGTGATTTCCATGTGGGACGGAGGCTTTATAATACATCTTTGTCTTATGTTTACTGTCTGGATCAAAGGTTTATGAAGACAGCTGACTAGGTGTCAGGCCTTTGAAGTTTGTAATACACCATATTATGCACATAAATGGAGAAAGGACTGGCTGACAAAAGGGAATGAAAAAGAAATATTTATAGAGAAAATTCTGAACTTTTATAGATAAAAAGCAGTTTTTTGTAAAGGACAAATTCATTACTAGGGATTGCATATACACTATATTACCAAAAGTATTGGGACGCCTGCCTTTACACACACATGAACTTTAATGACATCCCAGTCTTAGTCCGTAGGGTTCAATATTGAGTTGGCCCACCCTTTGCAGCTATAACACCTTCAATTCTTCTGGGAAGGCTGTCCACAAGGAGTGTGTTTATGGGAATGTTTGACCATTCTTCCAGAAGCGCATTTGTGAGGTCAGGTACTGATGTTGGACGAGAAGGCCTGGCTTGCAGTCTCCGCTCTAATTCATCCCAAAGGTGTTCTATCGGGTTGAGGTCAGGACTCTGTGCAGGCCAGACAAGTTCCTCCACCCCAAACTCACTCATCCATGTCTTTATAGACCTTGCTTTGTGCACTGGTCCAAATCATTTGGTGGAGGGAGGATTATGGTGTGGGGTTGTTGGGCTTGGCCCCTTAGTTCCAGTGAAGGTAACTCTTAAGCCATCAGCATACCATGCCATTTTGGACAATGTCATGCTCACAACTTTGTGAGAACAGTTTGGGGACGGCCCCTTCCTGTTCCAACATGACTGCACACCAGTGCACAAAGCAAAGTGCATAAAGGGGGCACTAGGAGGTAGGATCTTTTTCTGATTTATTTATCATTTTTAAATTTTTTAAATATTTGTTTACTTTTTTTTTCTTTATGTGGAGATTTGGATCAGGTCCGTCTCACTGAGATATAAAATAAAGCCCTACCACGCACCTCTGCAAGAACAGATGAGTTATTAATGCGATCTATTACTTGTGGTTACCAGCAAGCAATAGATCACTATTCTAATGATCTGTTGCTGTGCTGCAGGGAAAGAAGGGGCACAACTGGATCACAAGAAATGCTGATGTTTGTATAGATTTATACAGATTATGCCAGTCCCCACCTGTGGCCACGCCTTGATGCATTGCACACACATTGGGCTTAATCATAGTTTTAATTAAACTAAACTAATTAAACTAGAATCTGAACCTGAATTTACCTTTAATCAATTCCTAGGCTTGTGATCCTGCTACAGAATGTACTGTAGCAGCCCAACTCATGAAAATGCCATGGTGTTGTGCTTAAAAGGGAATTCTGACATAGTCTATGCAATTATCAGCACAATTTGTGATCCATCCCCCCCATCCATCTATAGTTTCGCTGATAACAGATCACCTTTGTATAACTCATCTGT
This sequence comes from Glandirana rugosa, assembly GCA_018402905.1. Lineage (NCBI taxonomy): Eukaryota > Metazoa > Chordata > Amphibia > Anura > Ranidae > Glandirana > Glandirana rugosa. The sequence goes on along the minus strand of BLSH010373727.1, from coordinate 138,089 downwards.
TGTTGTAGAGGTGTGTGATGGGGCTTTTTTATATCTCACTGAGACTGACCACAGGCGGGGACTGTGTAGAAGCTGGTCCTTTTGAATAAACAGAATGGATGACATAGATTGAGTAAGGTTTGGGGATTTATACTGCAATATATTGGAAAAATTTGCAATTCTAATGCAAAAAAATGTATATTTGAGTTGGACATATCTGTCTGTAGTGCTTTCTTATCTCTCTTCAAATAGCTATGACCCGTAGCTGTATCTTCTTCCGTAGCTCTGTTATCAGCTTAATAAGTTCTCACTCGTTTTCGGAGACAGGACAGAGAATTTAGAGTCGAAGGAGGTTGCTAAAAATAGATTAGCAGGCTGCTAAACAAAACACAGGCACAGCTCTGCATGTATGGGAAGGGGGTGTGTGCCTTTCCTCCAGTCAGCTTTCTCATAGTCTCTCACAGTCTCTAGCAACCAACTCCTCCCAGATAGGTAGTAGGAAGTGGGAAATCTAACAGAATGTGCATTTTCTAAACAAAGTGAAGACAGAAGATATACATGTGAGACTTGTATAGGGAGGTTTGTGTCATCTCTGTGATTAATCTGAGGCTGTTCACTTCACTGGGTATATGGAGAGTTTACATCCACTTTAATTGGTGTTTTTATAACTGTTTGGATTTCAGCTTTAGGCATGGTTCACACTGCCGCAAATTGGGATCCAACTTGTGAGAGTCACATGACATGTGAAATCCCATGTTAGCCAATGAGAGCTGTCCTAATTAGCATTACTGAAGTTGCTCCGATTTTAGAAAAGGTTCCTGTGCTACTTCAAGGTGACGTCTATCCGCCTTGTGCCCATAGACTGTAAAGGAGTTGTGAAGGCAGAAGCTTTTTTATCTTAATGCATTCTATGCATTAAGATAAAAATCCTTCTGTGTGCAGCAGCCCCCCAATTCTTACTTGAGGCCCATCTCTATCCAGCGATGTCCACGAGTGAATCAGCCACCTGGGACTCTCCCTCCTGATTGGCTGAGACACAGCAGTGGCACCATTGGTTCCCGCTACTGTCAATCAAACTCAGCCAATCAGTAGAGAGAGGGGTGGAGCCAAACCACAGCTCTGTGTCTGAATGGATAGTTGGAGCTGCAACTCGGCTCTGGAGCCCCCATAGCAAGCTGCTTGCTGTGGGGGCACTAGACAGGAGGGAGGGGCCGGGATCTCCAGCTTTGCTACCCTGTGCAAAACCCCTGCATAGAGCAGGTAAGCATAGCATGTTTGTTATTTTAATAGAAAAAAAAACAAGACTTTACAATCACTTTAATGGAAGTCGCCTCCAAGTCAGATCCTCACCTATATTGATGTGATTTGAATCCGACAATACAGGAAGATTACCCAGGCATTCCCTGAAAGTCACTTCTAAAGATGCATCAAGTTGCATCAAAGTAGTACTCAAGTTACCAGCAAATCACCAGGAATTCGCCTGACAAAGTTGGATCGTAAGTCGTGCGACTTTCAAGTCGAAGTAGTGTGAACCGAGCTTTAGAGAGGCTCTCTATTTTATCTTTAGGTTCCCCAAACCCCTGTGGAGAAGGCTGCCTCCTTGAAAAAGAGACACTATTATCTGTCACCTTTCTAGTGGTGACCAGGTAACATAAGCTCAGTGTGTCATGGACTTTGCCCATTCAGAAAAATTGTTTTCCTTTGCTTTCTCTGATTTTGGAGACCTATTAATTAGCAAAGTCCACTGACATTTATTGTACCAATAAATCTTAACTCTTGCAGAAGCATAGCCCCTATTCAGGCACGGGGCTGGATGGAGGAGAGCCAACCAAGTCCTGATCCAAACATGCAAATTCCAATACCACATAGGTCCATCTGCCCATGGTATGTGTACACCTCCCTATACTGTAGCTTTAGTTATGTAACTACAAACAAGTAAAGCATTGAAAAATGTATATAGCTATGTGTTTATTGACCAAATATACATTGTTTTATACAGACCGAATCTCTGATCTTGTTTTGCAGTACATGGGTTGTATTGAAGTGCTGCAGTCCATGAGATCCCTTGATTTTGGAACAAGAACTCAAGTTACAAGGTAATATAAATGCGGTAGAAGCAGAAACTAGTTACATGCACAACTGGTAACAAATATCTCAACACTGTTTGACAATATAAAATGCAGCTTGAGTCAAAAATAGAGTTGAGAAGTCTCATAACCTCTATTAGAGTTTTCATTGCCGTCTATGTCCCTTTGGTGAGATTCACCCTCACATTCTGTCCTGGTAACAGCTGTCATCAAGATAGAACATGAGTCTAAATCTACAATTTGTTACAAGCATTTGTCCTGGCTGCACAAATTTTCCCTGTATTTCCTCAAATACTATTATTTCCTTTGATCATCAGCTCCACCTAGTGGCAAAAATGCTGCAAATTTTCTGATTGAGATATTTCAGAAACATGTACATCATTTTGGCCACTAGATGGAGCTGATGATCGTAGGAAAAAATAGTATTAGAGCAAATCCAAGGAAGATTTATGCAGCCTAGATGAATGCTTGTGACATTCGTCCAATCAATGTTTTATAAATAGACCCCCTTGACCTATGATGAACACTCAAGCTAGCCATACACAATTAGATAGAATATAACATATCCCTTCAACCATGCTGTATACGCTATCTGAGCTATACCGAATCTCCTGCTGTGGGCATTGCATTCTAACAGTTGACACCACTGGCTGTCAAAATACCCTAAACAGTGCCTGCATCTGATTGGATGCAGGTGCTGTTCAGCCGATATGACTAGATGATCACAGAGTTGTCCTGCAGTATTATAGGTAGAGAACCCATTGGGCAACACAGTCTCTACACCACAGAATTTATTTTACGAATAACGACCAAAATGCAGGCATAGTTTGGAGTGAACACTTTGGTGTTCAGTAGAAAGTGGGGAGCAGTATATGATCCCTGCTATTTTAGACCCTTAAGTGGCGCTATAAGAGGTTACATGTATCATGTTAATGTCTATGCACGCTTGTGAAGGGTACAGCTGGAGCCATTTTTATTAATTCCTTTGCAGCTGTTGGCTTGTAGTTCTCAATGAACTACCAGGGTGCTGTTGAGCGCTGTGGTAGTTCATTGATGCTCCCTGTCAGTGTATAACAGCCTGGCTGTACGAGGTACACAGGCAGACAGCTACACTGACAGTCTGCAGGAGTCCTGCATTGCACCCACAATCTGCTGATCACGGGTGCAATGCTACAGGCTCCTAATAGAAAAAACAATAAAATCCACATTTTTTTAACCTGCAAAAAAATGTGCGTTTAATTTTAACTTTTTTACTGAAAGAACACACACATGGTAAGACTATTCTGCAACAGATCAGATGGGTCATGGGTGCAAAAAGAGCCAACACCATGTCTAACCACTTAAGCCCCGTAAGTTTTCACCCCCTTCATGACCAGGTCATTTTTTGCATTACTTTAACCACTTCAATACAATGCACTTAGAACACTTTCCTACCGGACCAATTTTCAGCTTTCAGTGCTGTTGCGGTTTGAATGACAATTGCGCGGTTGTGCGACGCTGTACCCAAACAAATTTTTTTATAATTTTGTACCCACGAATAGAGCTTTCTTTTGGTGGCATTTGATCACTTGTGCGGTTTTTATTTTTTGCGCTACAAATAAAAAAAGCCTGAAAAATTTGAAAAAAATACATTTCTCTGTTTCTGTCACAAAACTTTGTAAATAAGTAAATTTTCTCCATCACTGATGGGCACTGATGAGGCTACACTGACAGGCACTGATGAGGCAGTACTGATTGGCACTGATGAAGCAGCACTGATGAGGTGGCACTGACGGGAACTGATAGGTGGCACTGATATGCAGCACTGACAGGCACTGATGATGAGGCACTTATATGCAGCAATGATGGGCATTGATAGGCAGCACTGATAAGCAGCACTGACGTGAACTGATAGGTGGCACTGATATGCAGCACTGACAGGCACTGATAGGCAGCACTGAAGGACACTGATAAGCGGCACTGATGGGCACTCATAAGTGGCACTGATTGGTACTCATAGGCAGCACTGGGCACTGATAGGTGGCACTGGTAGGTGGCACTGGTGGGCACTGATAGGTGGCACTGGTACACGCTGATAGGGGCACTGGTGGGCAGAAGCACTGCTAGGGGCCTTTTCCCTGGTGGTCTAGGGTGGCATCTGAAGGTGGCACTGAGTGCCATCCACATTGGGCACTATGCCCCTTACCTGGTGGTCTAGGGTGGTCTCCCTGGTGGTCCTGATCGGCTCCCTGGTGGTCTCTGGTCAGCTCCCTGGTGGTCCTGGGTGGGCACATCCCTGGTGGTCCCTGGGCAGGCTCCCTGGTGGTCTAGGGTGGCGATCCGAGGGGCGGCTGCGCTGATAAACCATCGGCACAAACCCCCCCCTGTCAGGAGAGCAGCCGATCGGCTCTCCTCTACTCAGGTCTGCAGACCCGAGTACAGGAAAAAACGATAAACGGCTTTCCTGTTTACACTTTGACCAGCCATGATTGGTCATGGCTGATCAGATGGTAAAGTACCTCCGATGGAATCGCTTTACCGAGTTCGGTAATGCGGGTGGTCAGACTGCCCCCCCCCCCACACCAATTATCGCCGCGATGCCCCCCCCCCCCGTGCGTAGCGCCGCTATTAACCACACCCCCCCCCC
>BLSH010373727.1:105458-116826 GCA_018402905.1 Glandirana rugosa | reverse complement strand
TGCTCCCTGCCCCCCCCCCCCCCCGCGCACAGTGAGCGCGCCTTATGAAAAAATAAACATACATGCTCCCCTCCATTCCACAGCTTTGGTGTGATGCTGCAGCTGTTCACATTGGCTCTTAGACCAAGAACTAAGCAATCATGTAACAGCTGATCCCTCAGTTCTCGTTCTACTCAGAACGGAGAGCAGTGACTGTCAGGCACCACTCTTTACTCTGCTCCTCTAGCGCACACTGTAGCGCCAGGCTGGGGAGGGGTGGCTGGCCCTGGCTTTGGCTCTGGCTCTCACCCATACGCTGATAGTTGGAGCTAGCTGTCAATCATCCTGGAGCAGTTCTGCCCACTATAAGCTGACTCAGGGTCACAGACAAACAAAAGTAAGTGCACTCCTGTGACCCACAAGAGAAGTATAGACAAAAAATCTTAAAGTGATTGTAAAGGCAGACGGTTTTTTGTCTTAATGCATTCTATGCATTAAGATAAAAAGCCTTCTGTGTGCAGCAGCTTTCCTCAGCCTCCCTAATACTTACCTGAGTCGCTCTAGAGCCAGCGATGTTGCATGATTTTCTCGGCCACCCCGGGACTCCCCTCCTCATTGGCTGAGACAGCAGCGTGGCGCCATTGGCATCAATCAAAGTCAGTCAGCCAATTAGGAGAGAAAGGGGGCAGGGCCAGGTCAAGGCTCTGTGTCTAAATAGACACAGGGAGCTGTGACTCGGCTTTGGTGCCCCCATAGCAAGCTGCTTGCTGTAGGGGCACTCAACAGGAGGGACAGGCCAGGAGAGCTGAAGAGGGACCCGAGAAGAAGAGGATCTGGGCTGCTCTGAGCAAAATCTACTGCACAGAGCAGGTAAGTATAACATGTTTGTTATTTTTAACTAAAAAAAAAAACTTTAGAAGACTTTAAAATCACTTTACACATGTTTTAAAATGTTAGCTATGATGCCAGTGAAAGCTGCCGAGAAAACCTGAAATTGCACTCCCTGTTCCCAGTATAATGAGAAGATCAAAATATGTGCGGAATTTGCAGATATCCTGGAAACCTGTTATAAGTACTGTATATCAACCGGAAGTTTCCTTGTAGAGATAAGCTTGTTTTTTCCAAAACGGGCTTGGGTCCAAACATGGAAACCAGCTTTAATTCCTGGGCGAACAAGCTGATGTACACAAATGGGAAGGGATACCCATTATATCACTAACATAATATGGCCATATTAGGTCAATGATGTCACAAGCATCTCCTCCCTTTGTGTGCAGTATGTCTGCTGCAGGTTGGGGAACCCGCAGCTCATTGGTCAAAGAATGACAGATCGCTTCCAGGTTTGGGCAACACAAGCTTATCCATATTGGAATTCATAACATAGCAAAATGGCATCTATGACAATATTTTCTTTTGCGTTCATTGTAATGTGGACTAATGGGCATAGTATGGCTACATGTTAGCTTGCATTTGGGGTATCTACTTAAGAGAAGAAAAGTTTTTTTTTTTTACTGTATGCACTACTTTTGAGGGGCTACACATCTATTACCAATACATCCAAAACTAGCCCTCAGTCCTACAACTGCTTAACTTACACGGCTTCTTTCAAAAATGTAAACAACTTTTGTACTGGCATGAACCAACCAGGAATAATTGAAGAAATGAAGCATTTTGTGCACAGATACATTTCACCCCATGCTCATTTCCAGAACTAGACAATAATGTCTTTTTGGTAGCACAGCATTTTACGACGGACAGATTTTTTGCTGAATAACTCTTTGTTTCGATATGATCTTTCTGTTTTCTTTAAACAAAAATGCTTTGTGTTCAGTGATGAGCAGTGCTTTTTTTCTGCTTAAGAGCAATTTTTTTTCTCTAGAAGAATTCTCTACTTCTTATATCATCCTTCTGTTCTCTACATGTTACAATGAACAAAGAGAGCCTGTGTAATTGCAGTTAGTGGGCAAAAAAATGGTCATCTATGAAAAACAAAATACTGTACAATAAAATACAAAACAGGATTTTCCAGTAACATCCGTCTATTTGAGTTCTATTAACTTGTTAGTCATCCTTATACTGACCGCCTTCATTGTCCCACTGTATTGGGGAATAGGGGACTTCAGTTCACTTTTAGTTCCTTTTGCAGTTTTGTGGCTTGTGGAGAAAGCTATAGGAATGAAGAGTCTGTCATCAAGCTCTTGTGGTTGGAAGTAGTTGTTGACCTTTTCACCCTGGATAAAACGAGTCTATAGCTTGTAGGTGTCATTGAAGGTATAGCTTGTAGGTGTCATTGAAGGTATAGCTTGTACATGCTGTTGAGGATATTATTCTTTTATAATGTTCAAAGAGATAGCAAAGAAATCCCATCCCCAACAGAAAATCTTTAGAAAGACAGATATTAAAGACCTGCAGATTCACTGCTTTGAGCAGTTGAGATTCACATGTGGGTTGCGAGCCACTGGTGTTATATCACTGAATTATTTTTACCAAAAATATTTCACTATTGATATTTGTCTTTTCATCCTGTGAAGATTACAGTCTACTCTACTATAGATCCATTAAAGCGGTAGTAAACCCATCCATTTAACAGTTTAAAAACCAGTTCCATTTCTGGCACGTGCCGGAAATGTAACGCTCCCATTGGTTGTGCTCTAAACCAAACTGTCAAACCATCCAATGGCTGGTGTCATAGCTGATCACATGTGCAGCATCATGGTAGTTGTATATGAAACAGAGGCCAAGATGGCAGCTTCCTTGGCTGAAAATAATAGGAGCGTTTACTACCACTTTAATGTATTCGGACAACCTGACTATATGATTTTGGATATGTAAATAAAGAAAAGAACACACAGGTGCCATGCCAATGTGTTCTAGCTAAAACAGAACCCAGCAAACAATCATTTCTCTTCCGTTTGTCAATTAAGATGTGTTTGCAATTTGGGGAGAACACATATTAGGCCGGTTCACACTCGTGCGACATGAAAGCCATGTGACTGTCGATCCAACTTTGCCCTACGACTTTGGTTCAACATTGATCCGACTTCCATGAGACTTTAATGAACAGGGTCCGATTTTGATCCGACTTTGAGATGAGTGCGACTTAGGTCTGATATGGATCTTGTGGAGAAACCCCATGCCAAAATAAAAAAAAACGGCATGGGCCCCCCAAATCCATTCCAGACCCTTAGGTGCTCCGAAGAACCCCCCCCCCCATGTTGAGGACATGTGGCCTGGTATGGTTCAGGAAGGGGGGGGGGTCGCTCGCTCGGCTCCCCCCTTTCCTGGTCTGCCAGGCTGCATGCTGAGATAAAGGATCTGGTATGGATTTTGGGGGGACCCCATGACATTTTTTTAATGAGAAAGGAGAAGGAAGTTGGGACTTTAAATGAGGATATATAAGGACACTGACCAATGTGCGTTGTGCAAATATTATTGTTTATTGACCCTCCAAGGTCCTGGAAAGCAAGGTAAATACCATACATCATAAACAAAATAATTCCATCACAACATGAATTGAATAAATATATAGCAAACATATATGCACTTATGCGTTTAGAACTGCAGAACACTCTGCCTGGTAATTGGAGTAGAGCATTTTTAGGTTGTACAAAAATTATTGTTTATTGACCCTCCAAGGTCCTGGAAAGCAAGGTAAGTACCATGCAGTATAGACAAAATAATTCCATCACAACATAAATTAAATAAATATATAGAAAACATACATGCGTTTAAAACTGCAGAAGACTCTGCCTGGTGATTGGAGTGGAGCATCTGCCATGTTGTGAAGTAAAACACCTGGGAATGGATAAAAAGACCATATGGTAGTACAGAAATTAGCTTCAGTAGAGAGATGGCATCATCATAAACCCAACCTGTTTCATGGGATAGTACCCACTTGCTCGGCCCCCCCCCTTTCCTGGCCTGCCAGGCTGCATGCTCAGATAAAGGGTCTGGTATGGATTTCGAGCGGAACCCCATGCCGTTTTTTTTTTAAATTGTGGCATGGGGTTTCCTCTCAAAATCCATGCCAGACCTGAGGGTCTGGTATGGATTTGGGGGGACCCCACGCCTTTTTTTTTTTTTTTTAAATACATTTTGCATTGAAATTTGACCTCTGAGCACATGTTGCATGTCACAAGTCGGATCAGTTAAGATGGTGATCTGAATTGAATGTGACATCCATTATATTATATGGGCTGAAATCACACCCAAGTCAGACCAAAGTAGCGCAGGAACTTTTTCAAAAGTCGGAGCGACACAAGTCAGATCAGTTAAGACGGCTCTCATAGGGATACATTGATTTTGAAATGTCATGTGACATGTGCTCTCATGTCGGACCAGTGTGAACTGGGCCTAAGACACATCAAGATCAGGTTGAGATATGTAGATGACGTTCTGATTGCCTGTTTGAGCATTTTGTTGAATATTTGAACAAGAACAAGCAGTGTTTTGACTAAAATATTTAATGGGGAAATATCCATCAAAGGGTACAAGGAAGATACAATGACCAATGAGCTGTTTCACTATACAAGGTGTCACCCTACTCATGTATAACAATCTATCTTGCTACTACCCATACAACATTTTGATGACAGAGCTCCTGGGTGCTCGACCCACAGTCGTTGGCTGAGTAGAATAATGTAGGAAAGATGATCCGCACACCGGTTGTTGTTCTTAAGAAATCCTCTTTTTATTGGAAAGCCACAATGTACAAATGCAGATAAAATCAGTTGACGCGTTTCATCCTACAAGGCCTTAGTCATGGAAGGTTGACAGTTCCTATAATCTGAACGGTAATGTAAAAGAAGGGAGCTTCAAAAAAAAAAAAAAAGGAGCTTCATGGGCTTTCACTTTTTAGGCTTTTAGGTGTAAAGTATCCCTGCAGGGAATACTATTAATTATAACTTAAATTTCTTTACATAGTTACTAAAAGCATGGTTATATTTCCAGATTCAACACTTAGGGGGTATTTACTAATACTGTATTGTGCAAAATCTGATGAAGCTCTGCACAGAAACCAAACAGCTATCAGGTTCTATTGTCAAAATGTAACCACTTCAGATCCGCGCTATAGCCGATTGACGGCTACAGTGCGGACCTGCTTTGCGGGGCGCCGTCAATTGACATCCACCCCTTTGCGTGCTCCCTGCGCACCCTCACAGCTGTCGGCAGTGCGCTCTCGCGCCCATGCACATTGCGTGAGCGTGCCCGTGGGTCGGGTGGACCCGATGTCCGCCGGCAACCCGCGATCGCCTAATAGAGAGGTCAATGTAAACACGGCGGTTCCCTTTTTCTGTCAGGGGACATAACAGAGATCTACAGGGATCAGTTAGATCTGTTATGTCCCTGCCAGCCCAGCCCCCACACAGAACATGCTGAGGGAACACAGTTAACCCCTCGATCGCCCTGCCAGTGACATTTATACAGTAATCAGTGGCTATTTTTAGATCTGATCGCTGTATTAATGTCAATGGTCCCAAAAAAGTGTCCGACATGTCCGCCGCGATATCGCTGTCCCGATAAAAACTGCAGATACTCATACAGAGCATGTGATCACTTGAGAAAGGAGCCCTTTAATCTTCTTAATCCACGCGAGTGTCCATTCGATGGATCATTTTATGTATAAATAAATATTACACTTAGAGGCGCTCTTCTGTTTTCTTTTCAGGTAAGTATTAGGGGGGCTGAGGGGGGCTGCTGCACACAGAAGGTTTTTTTTTATCTTAATGCATAGAATGCATCAAGATAAATGAAACCTTCTGCCTTTACAACCACTTTAATTGAACAAGCAGAAGTTAGAAGCTGATTGGCTGCAATGCACAGCTGCACCAGATTCTGAGTGCTCCAGCTTTAGGAAATCTCCCCCATAATCTTTACTCAACACAGTAAGTTATTTTTTATAATACAATCAACTGTAACTGTTCTATTTTTAATTAATTTTTTTATTATGAAGAAAGTAAAAGGAGGTGCAAGAACACATAAAGATGGCTGGTAATACACAGAACCCCTAGACAAGGTGTGCATGGATAATGGCAGAAACTATGTTAAGGATGACTTCTGAATCCTCAAAAATATAGTAAGGTGAGGGAGATCAGTTCCACTAGAGACTACCTATAATTTATGGGTGTACTGATCTTTAAAGTGTTACTAAACCCAGGACCCTGTATTCACTACATCTGGTCTCCATTGAGACACATGGAAATGCAATAGGTTTAGTAAATATAAACTGCTAAATACCTTTTCTCATCAGCAGTTGTGACTTCTATCAGTGTCTGGTTAAAATTTGTAGGAGGAGTTTTCATTATCCCCTGATTGTCCTATATATAAGGCTGCAGGACCCCTGACCCTCTGGAAAGTGCTGATCACATGCACTCTCCCAAGAAAAAAAGAAAACCTCTCTAGCAATACACGCCAAACTGAGCATGTGCAGCTTGCCCTCAAGGCTCTGTTCTATCAGGAGATGGTTTGGGAACTGTGAAAGAAGGGTAGGATCAGAGAAGAACAGCTCAAACAGCCTTTTTACACAATGCAGAGGATTAACCCCTTAGATTCCACAGTAAGTATAACAAGCATGCTTTACTGCATATACAGACTGATTTTGCTGTTGTGGGTTTAGTAACACTTTACGTGCATAATCCTAATATATTTCTATTATGCTGAATATCCTATCTAAGCTAAATTCCTGTTTTAATATGTCTACAGGGAAGCAATAAGTCGCCTCTGTGAAGCTGTGCCCTGTGCCCAAGGAGCTGCAAGAAAACGAAAGGTAATTATTGCATAGTATTTAAAATGTAGCAAACTATAACAAAATTTAAAAATGTTACTGCTGTTACTCCAGCATAATAAAAAATAATATACAACCAGGCTTATTTAATAAGGCATAGAGTAGTATGAAAACTGCAGCTGTATAGAAAACTTGAATTTGATTTCCCATTGCTCAGCGTCATTGCTCTATGCACCAACTCTATAACACAGACCTTTTTAATTTTCAGTTAGGAAAGTTTATCTTACCTTACACGAGTAAGCAATACCACTGTTGAAGTTGTTTTTTGTGTGTTGTCCAAACCACTTCAGTTCTAATGAGTTCTATGAAGATACCTCAGTATTTATATACACAAAGGTAGCACGGATGCCTCAATCCAATCACCATGGAATGTGTGAGGGCACACAAGTCCTTTTCTTGGACTATTAACATTTGCTTTGACATATACAGTGGTGGCCCGTCCATACCACCCACTTGTGTGACAATAGCGAATTAATATTCGCTATTTTCTTTCTGATTCTCCTCCTAGTCAATCAGGAAGCGGGTCCTGAGGCCTGATTGGGAGAGAGGAGAAGCGACCATATTGGCCGCTGAGGAGGAGGAGACGCAGAAAAGATCCGAAGCTGCCCGCGACCAAATGGGGTAAGTGCAGGTCTGCTGGGCCGACAGATGAGCGAGTGACGGGGGGTGGTGGGACCAACCAATCCACCGACCAACCCAGGGTTGTTTGCTGCACCGCCCCCCCCCCCCCCAAATGGAGCACCAGCTGCCATTGGGCACATACCATGGTGGTTGGGTATAAATGCTGGACTATGTTCCTGACACTGATTACAACTGAAGTAGTGGCTCGGATAAGCTAAGAAACGTCTTCAACAGCATCGCAGAACAAGTCCAACTGAATGTGATTAACAACTACGAACTTTGTTCATTTGTACATTTACTAAAGGAGTATATTGTGTTACAGTGGAATATCCGGCACATTATATCTATTTATATATATGTTAATATATAGTTAATTTTGGGTTCAGTGTTACCATACCTGAAGGAAACTGACACAAATGCAAGGTATGTCCCTGGTTTGCACTGAGCCCAGAACTTCTGCAAAATGTTAGTGCCAGATAACAAAGTCCCTTTGGGTTTCATTCTCTAGGGTCTATGTTATTTTGGACTGTAATAGCTGTGTAAAATAACGTCTCCATGAACTAGAGAAAGCATTGCACAGATCTAAAGTACTTGCAAAAGTTTGGAAATCCTACTTTTATGCTTGAGATTCTAGTAGAAGCAGAGTCTATAGGGGTCAACTTTCAAGTTTTCCTATTTCCAGTAAGAAATGACACATGATAACTTAATAATTTAATCATGTGATCTGTCAGTGGGATTCAAAAGCTCTTTTGTTTCATGTGATTTTAGTGGAATCATCCTCTGTATGACTTGAGCGATGGAAGAAGTTGTATACGGAAATACGCAGTCTTACAATTAACAAATTACCATATAATTCACTATCCGAGAAAATGTGTCTGGTTTCATAATCCAAGCAGGCACTTGTTTATGTAGAAGGTAGGAAACAGGCAGTTTTATGGGAGGATAAAAAAACCTGGAATACTTCATATCACAGAACAGGCTTAATATGTAAAATGTGTAATTAGACCTCTGCCCACAAATAGTGGTAAAATTGTGGCGTAATATACATATATGAGAAAGTTGAGAAAGCTTTATTTTACATAGAGATTTCTTTCATATTTTGCTTACATATCACTTAGCATATGTATTGGGATCATATAGCATCTGCCTAAGTTGCTTGCTCTGAATTTTAAATCCTTTAGTTGGGTAGCTGTACATTATTACATTTTCCTTAAAGCAATCCTGTCAGCCATTTTATTCTTTTAAACTGAATTCCATGTATGGCTATTTTTGCATGCATGTGCCATACCTGGAAGATCCCCCTGTAAGCTCAAAATCACTGTATTAGACACTTTAGACATCAGATTGCTGCTGAATTCTGGGTCCCATGCCAAGCCCCGCCCTCCTGGAGGCTGCCCACAGGAGGTTGCCCTCTCTGCATGGACACCTTTCAGAGCAAAGCGTTTTCTCAAAGTAAAATGCTATCTGATTGGACAAAGTGAAGATTAAGATGTCACCGTCCCACCTCTCTATTTTGTCCAATCATAGAATACTTTGCTCGCTTACTATGGGTTAAATGCAATGAGGTGCATTCCACCTCCTGGACTTATCAATTTATTTTAGGATTGACAGTTTTACTAAGCACCAAGAGTACAGCTACCACTATGCTCCTGGAGTGATTCTGACTGGAGCGATCCTGCTTTCTCACACAGCAGCCACTCTGCCCACCCCTCCCCCCTACTGTCAATTCACAAATGGCTTTGTATTTTGTAATTGAATTCACATGATACAAAGATTTCTGTCATTGAGCAAGAGGAGAAGAGGGGCGGGCTGAGCAGCTAAACACATGACTCTACAGCTGCAGAAGCTGAGACTCTAAGGTCCAGCATTGGAGCATCTGAAGTGTAGAGATAGTTGTACTCCCAGCACACAGTAAATTGTAACTTAAACAGTAGCGGGCCGCTCAGTAGGGGCGCAGGGACGCCGTCCCTCTAATCCATGCCCCCAGCCCCTAATCTCCATGCAGGGCTCCGGACGCATGGATTTCAATTGTTTTTTTTTTTAGAAGCATGTGATTAGAGCTGGAGGCTCTAATTGGCCACCCACTTGTGTGACATTAGCAAATTAATATTTGTTAATGTCTTCCTGCTTCTCCTCCCGGCCGATCAGGAAGCGGGTCCTGAAACCCAATTGACCAGGGAGTCTTAGGACTTCTGGCCAATCAGGTCTCAGGACTTACTTCCTGTTTGGCTGGGAGGAGAAGCAAAGGCCCGGCTTGGCTCTTCCCTCCGCAACCTTGTCCCCGCACCTCCCTGCATAAGGTAAGGCCATGGATCAATGCCTTCCTGATCACTTGACCGAGGGGAGGGGGAAGGGGTTAGTGCGAGTGAGCACTGGGGGGGTAGTGCGAGTGGGGGGGCAGGTTTGTTTGCTGCCCCACCAAAATTTCGAGCACCAGCCACTGAACTTAAAGATTTAGGTCCATGAGGTGGTATGCACCTCATTGGACTTAAAGAGGCGCTCCAGTCTCCTGTGAACAAAATTAAAAGTCAGCAGCTACAAAAACTGTAGCTGCTGATTTTTAAAAACAAGCCACTCACCTGCCCCACAATCCAGCGGTGTACTCACTCCAGCCAGTTTCACCTGCTGTCTTCTTTCCTTGGTGCCGGCATCTCAACTGTGGGCACCCGGCTGTTTCAGCTTGCAACTTCACAGCCAGGTGTTCACTGCGCATGTGCAAGTAGCCGGGGGGCATTGTGAATGGTTTTGCAGTCTTCTGTGACCTGTTTTTTTTTTTATATAATACATTTTTATTAGTTTTCAGGACAAAAAGAAAGTTGCACATACAAAGTTGCATATACCATACAAGGCAAAGGCAATGAAACAGGAACACATAAACAAATCTTAATATAAATGTGTCTGACCTAATTTGGGGCAAAACAACGTCACTGTCCACCACCTATAACTGGCCACTGCAGCAAGGAGCTATGGAAAGGCATTTACAAACAAAAAACAGAGAATTCCAAGCTCAACTTACCGACCAGTCTGTCACCAAACTAATTCACCTGTCTAACAGTAGCGTTTAAAAGGCAGGGGATTGGTTACACACATTTGCAAGTGTATGCGTAAGCTGCAGGCCCCGTCAAGGCTCCCTGTATACTGCAGACCCAACTCTGTATAAGAGGCTTCACAGTGGAAGCACATACAATTTAATGGATAGATGAAGGACAGGTGACTGGAGGAGCCCAACCCTCCTTAAAGGTACAGGACCAGACACCCAGCCGTGGCCCAATGGCAGCTGCGGTGCTGGTGTGCACCCAAGGTTACAATGCAAAACAACGTCACTGTCCACCACCTATAACTGGCCACTGCAGCAAGGAGCTATGGAAAGGCATTTACAAACAAAAAACAGAGAATTCCAAGCTCAACTTACCGACCAGTCTGTCACCAAACAAATTCACCTGTCTAACAGTAGCGTTTAAAAGGCAGGGGATTGATTACACACATTTGCAAGTGTATGCGTAAGCTGCAGGCCCCGTCAAGGATCCCTGTATACTGCAGACTTAACTCTGTATAAGAGGCTTCACAGTGGAAGCACATACAATTTAATGGATAGATGGAGGACAGGTGACTGGAGGAGCCCAACCCTCCTTAAAGGTACAGGACCAGACACCCAGCCGTGGCCCAATGGCAGCTGCGGTGCTGGTGTGCACCCAAGGTTACAATGCAAAACAACGTCACTGTCAACCACCTATAACTGGCCACTGCAGCAAGGAGCTATGGAAAGGCATTTACAAACAAAAAACAGAGAATTCCAAGCTCAACTTACCGACCAGTCTGCCACCAAACGAATTCACCTGTCTAACAGTAGCGTTTAAAAGGCAGGGGATTGGTTACACACATTTGCAAGTGTATGCGTAAGCTGCAGGCCCCATCAAGGCTCCCTGTATACTATGTGAACGTTTACACACATTGGTTAGGGGACGGAAAATTTGCGATGACAAT
>BLSH010373727.1:76022-87121 GCA_018402905.1 Glandirana rugosa | reverse complement strand
ACTTGTTTCCTTTATACTACCAGCACAGAGGAGAGATTGTTTCAGTATCTTGACTGATGGACCTTTAATGACCTTAGGCTATCAAAGGACATAAATATTCCATGATGCTGTAACATCAGCCCAAAGCTACAGACCTTCACCTCTACAAAATGCTAATATTTAAGAATACATTATATAAACTTAATTGAAAGAGGTGCAAACATGTTTTTATAATATGGGTAGCCTTATAGCTGTTGCACATGATTCCCTGAGCAGAACATAACTCTATCCTATGTCTTATAACCATCTCTATAAAGACAAATATCCATTATAACACCTTACCCTAATATTAACTTGGTTCTGAAGGCTGCAAGTTTTTTCTTTACCTTCCTGCATGAAGGTGAAAAACCTTCTTTGTGCAGCCCCCCCCCCAATACCTACATGAGCCCAATCCCAATCCAGTGATGTGCATTAGAGTAGCTGCTCTCCAGACTCTCTCCCTCCTCATTGGCACAGGCACAGCAGTAGCCATTGATTCCCTCTGCTGTCAATCACAGCCAGTGAGAAGGGAGTGTGGGGGGGGGGGGGATGGGGCAGAGCTAAGCCCAGTTCTGTATGTAAATGGACACACAGAGCAGGGCTCAGGAAAGAGCATGCTATGAGGGCACTCAGCAGGGGGAAGGAGCCAAGAGAATCGGTGGGGAACCTGAATAGAGGAGGATTGGGGCCAGGGGCGTAACGATAGGGGTTGCAATTGCAACCGGGCCCCATGGTCCAGGGGGCCCATGTGCCTCCCTTGTACACCTGAATAGGAGGGATGGCGGGGGTGGCATTTAGAGGACCCAATCTCCTCCATTTTCCTCTATCCAGTTTACTTGTCTTCTGCTGTTCCCAGGGCCCCTTTGTGCTTTCCTGGTCCCCCTGGGGCCTGCTGCAGAACTTGCGAAAGGGCTCCACTGCAGTTCCCTAATAAAGGGACCCACAATAAGCGTAAAGGGCCCCAGGATCAGTGGGAAGAGGGAAGGGCCCTGGCCAGGGGTCAGGGGGCCCTTCATAATTTCTTGCACCGGGGCCCTGAAGGTTCTAGTTACGCCTCTGATTGGGGCTTCTCTGTGCAAATCCCTTGCACAGAACAGGTAAGTATAACATGTTTGTTATTAAAAAAATCCTTTAGTATCACTTTAATGCTTTATCTGTGTATGAAATAGCTGTGTTATACTGATATTGATAAAGAAAGTCAGAGCTAAAAGGGGAACTGCACTGCATCTGAACACCGCATATGGCAAATGAGGTTTAATGTTGATAAATGTAAAGTTATGCACTTGGGGGCTAAGAATATGCATGCATCGTACATACTAGGGGGAGTACAACTGGGGGAATCCATAGTGGAGAAGGATCTGGGGGTTTTGGTAGATTATAAGCTTAATAATGGCATGCAATGCCAAGCTGCGGTTTACAAAGCAAGCGAAATCCTTTCTTGTATTAAGAGAGGCATGGACTCCAGAGATAGAGACATTATTTTGCCCCTGTACAAATCATTAGTAATACCTCATCTGGAATATGCAGTTCAGTTTTGGGCACCAGTTCTCAAAAAGGATATCGGGGCACTGGAGAAAGTGCAGAGAAGGGCAACCAAACTAATAAGAGGCATGGAGGACCTCAGCTATGAGGAAAGATTAGAGGATCTAAATTTATTCTCTCTTGAGAAGAGCAGATTAAGGGGGGATATGATCAACATGTACAAATATATAAGTGGTCCATATAGTGAACTTGGTGTTGAGTTATTTACTTTAAGGTCATCACAAAGGACAAGGGGGCACTCTTTACGTCTAGAGGAAAAAAGATTTCATCTACAAATACGGAAAGGTTTCTTCACAGTAAGAGCTGTGAAAATGTGGAATAGACTCCCTCCAGAGGTGGTTTTGGCCAGCATGGTTGATTGCTTTAAAAAAGGCCTGGATTCTTTCCTTAATGTAAATAATATAACTGGGTACTAAAATTTTTAGGTAAAGTTGATCCAGGGTGAATCCGATTGCCTCTCGGGGAATCAGGAAGGAATTTTTTCCCCCGTTATAGCAAATTGGATCACGCTTTGTTGGGGTTTTTTGCCTTCCTCTGGATCAACTGTGGGTGAAGGATTGTATATAGGATTATTTGGTTATATATATATATATAAATGTTTTTTTTTTTTTTTGGTTGAACTAGATGGACTTGTGTCTTTTTTCAACCTGACTATGTAACCGCAAACCAAAAACGCTATTTAATACATTTTTACGATTCAAAGCAAACTCCCCCATCCATCTATTTCTAGCTGTAGCCATCTTAAGTAAGGGCAGATTATTCATGTAGCATTTACTTCCTGTAATCCATCTGCCCTTAGCTCAGGCATGCAGGCAGGAGTATGTGGTTAGCTGAGAAAACCCCGCTTCCCTTCTGAAGACTCCTGGGATGTATGACAATTTGCCTACGCATGGAAACTAGGAAGTAACTGTAGAAATGTAAAAAGAAAAAAAAGTTAAAACAAGTAAATATAATATACATTTCTATCTATTTATTAATGCATAACTGCTCCCAAGAATCAGCGTACTGTTTGCATCCAGCGAGGACTGTTAGAGTATCTTTCTTTCGGGTTTGCACACTCCACCTATGTAATTGGCCGGAGCCAGGACGACATCACTCCTGAGCATGCACGCGGGAGCCCTCGGTTCCAGCATTAAGCTCTGCATCCAGGGTGAATATCTCCTAAACGGTGCATGGTGCCTTATTATAGGCTTACCTGTAGGTAAAAATCACAAATCGGGCTTTACTACTGCTTGAACTCCATTTCCCGGAGTGACAACCCTACTGAGCAGTATTGTATTAGGACAATATAACATCTCCCTCTCTTCTCAGTAACGGGGGGTGTACTTTGTAGTTCATAGAGATAGCAGGGAACAATGTTAAAGCGGAGTTCCACTCAAAAGTGGAACTTTCACTTTAAGACCTCCTCCCCTGCTCCTGATGGTGAAAAGCTTTTGGGGAGGAGGGGGGTGCAGGTACCCGATTTTTAGAGGCACTTTCTTTCCGGTCGCCTTAGGAAATCGGAAGTGGAAGGTCTCCTTCCCCCTCCCTCCCGAAATCTTCTGAGACATAAGACAGGTCCTAGAAGACTTCAGGACCAAGCACAGAGGGCAGCGCCGCTCACGCATGCGCAGTGCGCGCCCAACCGCGAAGCTGCTAGCTGTCACGGCTGGGTGCCCACAGTAGCAATGCCAGCGCCGTGGAGGGGAGGAGGAGAGATCCGAGGTTTGGGGCGATCGCATTGCTGGACTGGGAGACAGGTGAGTGTCTGTTTATTAAAAGTCAGCAGCTACACTTTTTGTAGCTGCTGACTTTTAATAAACTTAGAAAACAGTGGAACTCCGCTTTAAAGTGGTTGTCTACCCTTTTAAGGGGTTTTTACCTACAGGTAAGACTATAATAAGGCTTACTGTAGGTAAAATGAATATGTCCTAAACCTTTAAGGTTTAGGAGATATTACCCCTCCAAGCATGTGCCGTGATGTCCTGGCAACCTTGCAGGGAAGGACGGGCTCCCGCGCTCATGCAGAGTGACGTCTCGCGGGTCCGGCCGGTCACAGCGCCGGAGCCGCGTACCCAGAAGCAAGATCCGAGGGAAGATGTCCGCTCCCTCAGAGGGGACCGAGCTGCCCGGTCGGATCTTCGTTTCAAGGTGAGTATTTCATAATGAGCTAGTATGCGGGGCATACTAGCTCATTATGCTATTGTCTTGCAGGTTTTTATTTTTATTTTTTTTACTGGGTAGACAACTGCTTTAACTGTTAACAGTGCAGAAGCAGAAAGTACAGGAAGTTATTAGCTCACAAGATTTACTTCTCAAACAGATCTAATAAACCACCTTCAATGGTATATTGAACTGACCAAAAAGGAACAAAGAAGAGAAATGTAGTGTTCGAGTTTTTACATACACTATAAGAACTTGTAGATACCCTCGCTCCAAAGTTTATGAGCGCTATTTGTAATTGGAAATTTATTTTTAATATTATTATTTTTTTGTTTTGTAGATAGTTGCTAACCATCATATGCAGTCCATATCATTTGCCTCTGGTGGTGATCCTGTAAGTATACAATTTCTTTATTGCATCTGGTTTACTGAAAACCTGTGATGAGAAATAACATTGCAGGTTCTGATGTTCTTATACAAAATGCTATTTCTGTGGCTGTCAAGCTGGTTGTGTTGTTTCTGTAACTGAGAAAGAATTGAAATCAGTACAGGGCAAACAGCATTTTCAGAGGGTTAGGAATGAAAGTGTTTGTATTTCTCTAATGACAACTTTCCTTTGCTGCTGCTGACATCTTTTAAGAATTCTAGGTGCTTGGCTGTCACACTGATCCAGTGGCTTCAGCGTTTTATGAGTCACTAGCCCAGCTTTGAATAAAATAACAAGCGAGGAGTTCTGACTCGACCTGCTGCATACTTGTTCTAGGTCAATAGCTCAGAAGGAATTTAAACTTTAGATCAACATTAAAACCAGGTAACTAACATTCTCAGAAGGAAATCAGCAATGACATAGCAATTTACATATTTTCCTCTTTACTTGTTTCCTTTAAAATAATAAAATGTCAAATATATCCCTGTGTTTGTATAGATAGCATATACAGTACATAACCATCATCCATCAGTAACAACTTTTTATTTTGTATTTACACATTTGTATTACAGGGCACATTTAGACTAGTTTATCCCCTTCCTGACCCCTCCCAGTGGATCTATAACTGGGTCTTTACGTTGTGGGGCAGGACGCACTTCACAATCACATGATCACTCTGATTGGCTGTCATAGTAGTCACATGGACAGGAGCCTGTCCGACCAGCTTGGTCACTGTGTTGGGAGCACGCAATGAGTGCACTCTCAGCACAGAAAGCTCAGCCACCATGGGTGCATATATGTGGCATGTGGGCGCTAAAGCCAATCTTCTATGCTGCAAAACATATGTGCTACGTCAGGGGTCTCCAGACTTTCGAAACAAAGGGCCAGTTTACTGCCCTTGAAACTTCAGGGGGGGCAGACTGTGGCCAGTGACAGTAAAAAGTGCTATAGGCTTTGCAGTCACTGGGAGTAAAAAAATATATATCATTGGTGTCAGTGGGAGGAATAGTGCCCCATTATTAGTGTCAGTGGGAGGAATAGTTCCCCATCTCTGGTGTCAGTGGGAGGAATAGTGCCCCATCATTGGTGTCAGTGGGACGACTAGTGTCCCATAATTGTTGTCAGTGGGAGAATTAGTTCCCCATCTCTAGTGTCAGTGGAAGGAATAGTGCCCCATCATTGGTATCAGTGGGAGGAATAGTACCCCATAATTGGTGTCAGTGGAAGAATTAGTCCCCCATCTCTAGTGCTAGTGGGAGGAATAGTGCCCCATAATTATTGTCAGCGGGAGAGTTAGAGGCAAATATTTGGGGGGGAACACCCTAACAATGCATGGTGCTGCTGTAAGACCTCACAAACAAAGCAATATATTACAACACACTGTAAGGTGTGAGCTGTAATATATTGCTTTGTTTGTGAGGTCTTACAGCAGCACCATGCGTTGTTAGGGTGTTCCCCCCAAATATTTGCCTGTATGTTCTAGGGATCCTGACCAGATGTTTTGGGCTGTAGAACCCCATCCTCCCTCATTTCCTCCAATCAGTGTCCACCTGAGCCATGGGAAGAGGCCTCTGGTTCTCCCATAAAGAGGAGTATTTGCTTCCATGGTTTAGAGACAGGATCTTTCATTCTATGGTTAGTGTAGGACCCACTGAAAATTGGGGTACTTTGACGCAGTTAGTGGGCTTAGCACTTTATGGCCACATAGTGTGACCAGATCCCCATATTTTTGCATATTTGCTTTATATGCATAGATGCTTTTAAATAGCCTTGCATGAGTAAATGTCATGTGTGCGCTGTAATATATTGCTTTGAGTGGGAAAGTTAGTTCTCCATCTCTGCTGTCAGTGTGAGGAATAGTGCCCCATCATCTGTGTCAGTGGGAGGAATAGTGCCCCATCACTGGTGTCAGTGGGAGGAATAATACCCCATCATTGGTGTCAATGGGAGGAATAGTACCCCTAGGGCCGGATAAAGGCCAGCAAAGGGTCACATCTTGTCCAGGGGCCACAGTTTGGAGACCCCTGTGCTACGTGGTC
Organism: Glandirana rugosa; assembly: GCA_018402905.1. Taxonomy (NCBI): domain Eukaryota; kingdom Metazoa; phylum Chordata; class Amphibia; order Anura; family Ranidae; genus Glandirana; species Glandirana rugosa. The sequence goes on along the minus strand of BLSH010373727.1, from coordinate 80,953 downwards.
AGCAAGAGCTTAAACAAAATTCATCAATCATAAATACAATGTTAAAATAATTCCCAGCTCAAAGGCAACATACAAGATGCTTCTATTTAAGGGGTGTATGAATAAAAAAAAAAAAAAAAATACAAACATACATACTCACCTCTATGGCTACAGCATCACTGAGAAGCTGCAGCCGTCACCTGCTGGCTCAAAGCCTGAGAACTGAATGATCACATGGCCACTGAACGCTCAGTTCTTGCTCCGCTCTGAGCAGAGAGTGGGTACTGTCAGTCACTGCTCTCTGCTTTACCCCTCCGGTGCTCAGTGGATGGGAGCAACTGGCTCAGGCTCGCAGCCACGCCCTGAAAGGCTGAACCAGCTGTTAGAGAGGAGCTCCAGGCTCCTTCAGAAAAAATTAAAAGTCAGCAGCTACAAATACTGTAGCTGCTGACTTTTAATATAAGGACACTTACCTGTCCAGGGATCCCACAATGTCCTCACCTGACCTGATTTTTCAAATCGGCTTTGGGTGCAGCGATGGCATCTCTAGTAAGGGAAACAGGAAGTGAAGCCGTGCGAGTCGCACTGCGCTTTGTGAGTGGCCCTGTAGTGTTCTGGGACCTGTGATATGTTCCAGAAGACTGCATGGGGAAGGAGGAGGGCCGAACTTCAAGCTCAGTGTCAAAACTAAGTACTCACTCCCCCCTCTCCCCTAAAAAGTGCCAAATGTGGCAGTGGAGGGGGGGGGGTGTACTTTTGTGTGGAGCTTCATTTTAATGAGGCATCAGGGTGGATTCTGACATCATTGTTGGAATCCTTTCAGAGCCTGGAGTGGCTCTGTGATATGTGTGAGCACAAGTAAGTGCACTCCTGTGACCAACAAGTCAAAAAAAGCTTTGGCCATGCTTTTCTTTCAAACTATCTTTTTTGTAACCACAAGAGGAAAGGAAGTATGCCAGATTTTTTTACTATAGTTGTTTATTGAATTTTCCCCCTATTGGTGGGGAATAGTAATTTGCCTTGGTGCACAGATTAGTCCATATATCTGCTAATTTGTCTTGTACAATACAGTGTCCAGTTTAGCATGAAACCAAGGGGCAGAGAATTTAAATACTGTAGATGCATATTCCCTCTTGGACACATTCCCCGTGGTATCATTGACAGATTTGCCTCCCACGAGAATTTTTAGACAATTGTCTGTTTTAATTATAATAGGGGGGAAAGGTGGGTTGTAACCTGTTTCTATCCTGTTTTTGATAGTAAAGTTTTTAGTAAATTGTTTTCTTCTTGTTCTTTCTCTAGTAGTTTTGTAAGATATACCCGTACTTAGCCTATGGTTTATAAAATATATGAGATCAGACACATGGAAGACCTGATGGCCTCTTTCAAACACCAGGAGGAAACATATAGACAAATATGGTTTTACTGGATAGAGTTCACAGACTTCCAAGAATACAAAGACTTTCTGTCTGTGGACTGAATTTCTAAAGCACCCACAGGGATTCAATTGAACTCCCATCTTCTCCCAACCCAACATACCTTCCATCTCTAACCTCGATCTTCCTGTTCTTTCTTTTCCCCTTTTTCCCCATTTCTGCCACTCGCAGTTTGGTACCTCCTCATTTTCCTTTTTTTCGTGCTTTAAGTTTGTTTACTATTACAATTATTTACGTGCTTGGTTAGATAATTTATACCATTCAAGCAAGGACATCAGTGACCTTTTTGACGTAAACATGCGCTAAGCTTCTACATTGTACAAGTTGTCCAATATCATATACTTATCACAGTGTCTCTTTGTAATTCAGACCCTGGACCACCCCAGCTTGTTGATTATTCTGTAAAATGAATATCAATTTGCTGATAACTGCTAACACTATTTAGCTACAGTATGTCTCTTAATACCATGTGCTGAATTGCCATCCTTGATCTTGTAAATAAAGAATTGTAACAAAAAAAATAAGGCTCCATACTGAGGATTTCCATATACACAGCTACAATGAAAATAATATTTGAAGTCTGTGATCTCTATAAAAAAAATAAAGAAGGCTTTATTTTTTGAACAGTCAGTAAACTAAAATGTGAAATCTAATATCCTTATATTATGTATGGTGTGTGTGCATGATACCCATTATAATCAGATAAGTGAATGCTTACATGAACATGATAAACAGTTTAAGGGAGCTACAGTATCTTGGAGCATGATTTTAACAAATCATTTTGTATAGTGCTGTTGATGCCATTGCAGTGTCTTGGAGACGTTTTTGCTATCTATGGTTCATTGGCTGATGTAATACTGGGGCCTACACAGGAATGTGCTATGTGTTCATCAGCTGAGTGTTTTTGAATAAATATGGATTTTTGGGCCTAGAATCCCACTCCTATTTTGTGATCCCTGACAATGGTTTGCAGCAGTGAAATCTGGTGAGAGAGTCAGGCCAGAACTTGAAGTACCGACTGCAACATCAAACTGAGCAAAATGTTGCATAATTAGTCAGGTTGAAAAAAGACCATCTAGTTCAACCAATAAAAAAAAAAATTAAAAATCATACAATCCTATATCCACAGTTAATCGAGAGGGAGGCCAAAAAACCCCAGCAAAGCATGATCCAATTTGCTACAACAGGGGAAAAAATTTCTTCCTGATGCTGAGAGGCAATCGGATATTCCCTGCATCAACTTTACCTATAAACAGGGCTTTTTTCTCAGAGAAAAGGTGCAGGAACTCACCCCCCCTCCTAGGTCACGTCCCTATAACCGTTCTCCTAGGCCATGCCCCCCTAGAACCGCCCCCTCCTAGGTAACACCCTTAGAACCACCCCCCTTTAGAGAACAGGGAACCATTCATAATTTGGAGGCCTATACAAGCAATTTGTATGGAATTTGTTAATAAAAGGCAATGCAGTAAAATGTGCCATAAATATACAGCACTCACCAAAGTAAGCTCAGAGACACTTCCAGACTATTTCAGCATTCTTGTCATATAGTTTGGACATGTATCTGAACATACATTAACTCATCCCTACTGTACAACTCTAAAGGCCCATGTGAATGAGCCCTGTGAGTTTATTACTGCAGCAAAAACAATAATAGACCCACTACAGCAAGAATAGATCCCTCCAGCATCAATAGACAGCCCCCCATATCCAGCAACAATAGACAGCCCCCACGTATATTGAGTAAAGAGACATTCCCATATATCCAGCAAAGAGACAGCTGCAGCTCAGTCCAGCAAAGAGACAGCCACAGCCCAGTCCAGCAAAGGGACAGCCCATTCCAGCAAAGAGACAGCTGCAGCCCAGTCCAGCAAAAAGAGACAGTGCAGTCCAGCAAAGAGATGGCTGCAGCCCAGTCCAGCAAAGAGACAGTCCCAGCCCAGTCCAGCAAAGGGACAGCCCAGTTCAGCAAAGAGACAGCTGCAGCCATGTTCAGCAAAAAGGGACAGCTCAGTCCTGCAAAGAGACAGCCGCAGCCCAGTCCAGCAAGAGACAGCCCAGTCCAGCAAAGAGACAGCCATGGCCCAGTACACCAAAAGACAGCTGAAGCCCAGTCCAGCAAGAGACAGTCTTTCAGCAGGCACAGCCCTATTCAGCAGCAGTGTCACCACCAGAAACTAAAAACTTTTGTTTTTACCTCAGTATCCAACAGTTAACAGGAGCCTAGTGAGGAGGAAGACAGGCTACCTACCCACACCAACCATCCAACAATATTACCACACGGCCGCACCGAACATCACTCTCACACACAAAATGAGCCTCCGATCGGTCTGTATTGAGATTCAGAGTGGAGTGAAGATCACTCCACCTTCCGTTGTAATAGGCTGCAGCCATTTGATCTCTCAGGGGCCGCCGGTACTTTGGCAGAGGTTCCTCAGTGGTGGGGAGTGCTCTGGTGAAGGTACCTCACTTCAGCGGTGGGGAGTGCTCTGCTGAAGGTGCCTCAGCTCAGCAGCGAGGAGTGCTCTGGTGGAGGTGCCTCACTTCAGCGGCGAGGAGTGCTATGGTGGAGGTACCTCAGCAGCTACCAGTGCTTCGGCAAAGGTGCTTCAGTGGTGGAGAGTGCTCTAGTGGAGGTGCCTCACCTCAGCGGCGGGGAGTTCTATGGCAGAGGTGCCCCAGCGGTGGGGAGTGGTCTGGTGGAGGTGCCTCCGTGTTTGATCCCTCCATGGCTGTCAATGCTTTATTACATGTGGCTACACAGATTTAGACACAGGAGTGCTTTGGTAGAGGTGCCGGTACAGCGCTCCGGCATAAAAAAAGCCCTGCCTATAAATGTCAGTACCCAGTTATATTATGTACATTTAGGAAAGAATCCAGGCCTTTTTTAAAGCAATATACTGAGCTGGCCAGAACCACCTCTGGAGGGAGTCTATTCCACATTTTCACAGCTTACTGTGAAGAAACCTTTCCGTATTTGGAGATGAAATCTTTTTTCCTCTAGACGTAATGGGCGCTCCTTTGTCCTTTGTGATGACCTTAAAGTGAATAATTCAACACCAAGATCACTATATGGACCCCTTATGTATTTTTACATGTTGATAATATCCTATCTTAATCTACTCATCTCAAGAGAGAATAAATTCAGTTTCTACAATCTTTCCTCATAGCTGAGCTCCTACATGCCTCTTATCAGTTTGGTTGCTCTTCTCTGCACTTTCTCAAGTTCCCCGTGACTATTCTCCGTACATCCTCGAGTCGATACTCCTTTCTAACATCTTTGACTTAAATAAGAGAGAACTCTACTCATCTAATTCTATCCTATAATAGTTGTACATTTTTATGTATTCCCCAGGTATATCACTAGAACCACAACTTAATAAGTGAAATTCCAGTAGTGTTTCCTGTTTCCTCGCGGGTAATGCAGATCTCCTTTTTTCTAAAGTAGAGGTTTATGCCTTTCCAAAGAAGTGTCATTCGACACTTTTACACCTTATCTGAGGGAGGTCTCCACCAAGA
>BLSH010373727.1:23080-36093 GCA_018402905.1 Glandirana rugosa | reverse complement strand
GGTAAACACGGCGGTTCCCCGTTCTGTGAGGGGGGCATGCCAGATCTACTGATCCCTGTCACTGGGATCAGTTAGATCTGTCATGCCCCTGTCAACCCCGCCCCCCCACAGTTAGAACACACCCAGGGACCATAGTTAACCCCTTCACTGCCCCCTGCTGGTTAACCCCTTCACTGCCAATGACATTTACACAGTAATCAGTGGACATTTAAATTTCTGATCGCTGTATAAATGTCATTGGTCCCAAAAAAGTGTCAAAAACGTCCGACATGTCCGCCCCGATATCGCATTACCGATAAAAATCGCAGATCGCCGCCATTACCAGTAAAAAAAAAAAAAATAATAAAAACGCCATAAATCAATGTCCATAGTTTGTAGGCGCTATAACTTTTGCGCAACCCAATCAATAAACGCCGATTGCAATTTTTTTAACCAAAAATATGTAGAAGAATACATGTCGGCCAAAACTGATGAATAAATTTGTTTTTTATTTTTTATTTTTGGATATTTATTATAGCAAAAAGTAAAAAAATATTGTTTTTTTTCAAAATTGTTGCTCTTTTTTTGTTTATAGCGGCGATCAGAAATGACACAGAGGCGATCAAATACCACCAAAAGAAAGCTCTATTTGTGGGAAAAAAAGGACGCAAATTTTGTTTGGGTACAACGTCGCACGACCGCGCAGTTGTCATTCAAAGAGCGACAGCGCTGAAAACTGAAAATTGGTCCGGGCAGGAGGGGGGTTTAAGTGCCCAGTAAGGAAGTGGTTAAAACCTCTTTTGCCATTTTTTTTAGTAAGTGGTCACATACCCTTTGTTCTCTGCTGCATAAGAGCTGAGGGAGAAGAAACAGCAGCACACTGATCTTCCCAATGAATGGCTGTGCAGGGGGGGGGGGCATGTCAGGACAAGTCTGATCATTGGAGGAGAGCAAAGCTTACCTGTAGGTAAAATTAATATCTCCTAAGCATGCACCATTTAGGAGATATTCTAGCGAGCAGCAGACAGTGATGTCACCGGCGCATGCGCTCTGAAGGAATGGCATACCCGTGCCGTTCCTTCAGAACTGTGCTGTGGCCGAGATTCCCACGGGCTTGCGCGGGAGAGATGTCATCATGGCTCGGCCATTCAAGCGGCCGCAGCCCGCGAACCTGGAAGAAAGACCAGGCAAAGATAGAAGCTTCTTCAGCAGTGACAGTGCAGAGGGCTTTATTTCAAGGTAAGTCTTTCATAATGTGCCGGTATGTGATGCATACCAGCACATTATGATATTGCCTTGCAGGAGGAAACTTTTTTTTTTCAAGAGTTTACTACCGCTTTAACAAGAAGGCCCACTGACAGTCAATAGCCATATGATAAAAACAAATTATGTCTTCTATGTTCTCAAAACAAATCTTGACTGATTTCCAGGTGGATTACAAGAAAAGTGCCAACATATATGAAAACTGCCTAGAGAACCAGAAGACTCTAGGTAAGAAATATTTACTATCCTGCACATTGTGTTTCCATCCCCTCTCCCTCCCCTTGTATGTTATTGAAATTAACAAATCAGAACTGTCCTACCTACCCTACAGGAACCCTTAAAATTATTTTCAGGTCCCAGGAAAACCCTACAAAAACCAATTTATTGGGGGTCAATGGGAAAAATGCACCTTATACTGGTGGCTAGTGGGAAGAAAGCCTCCTTAACATTGGTGGTTAGAGAGTGTAATAGATTACTGGTGTCATGCAGCTGGCTCTGCCAAGTGGCACTGGCCCTGGAACTATGCAGGCGCCATAAAATAGCATGTCAATTAACCACAGCTTAAAGAAGCCCTGGCAACCTCTGGAGCAACCCTATGATTCCACCCAACTCTGATTGAGAATGGCTGGTTTATAACCTGCCTATGTTCTGATTAAGCAATGCCAAAATATATGAATTGAAAAAAAATACTGGAAACACACATTTTTTTTTCAGGTCTTTCTAATCAGGATGGAGAAGTGACAAGAGGACGAGAACTGTTTGATGATCCCTCGTACATAAACACAGTGCCACAAACACAAAGTCCAGATAAGACTCCGGTTTCCCGGAAAGCCTATATAAATTCAGGTTTGCAAATAAGCATTTGTTTTGTTCTTGCAAGAATATTTACATTAGTAAATCATGTGTGATTCAGGTTGACTATATTTTATTTTTATATTGTGCGAAATTTTTATTTAATAATAGGTAAAAGTGTAATTATAGGGGAAAAATAAACTTATGATGGAGTCTGCCAATACATAAACAGCATTTTTTAGTGCCCCATGAAACATGGCTTTATTACCTGTTAATCCTGCCAGTAGAGCCATTCTTTTTCCACTTCCAGTAACAGGCTGAGCTGTCCAGCACCAGTGGCAATTACAGGGTTGGAATAAACCATATGACATATAGGGGTGTACAGTTTTTCCATATTGCTTGAAGGATATGTTCACCTTTTGCACCTGTGTCCTATATCCAGGTGACAGCGGGCTAAAGTCTGCTGTTGGCTGTTGTCACACAACTGGTCCAGTCCCTAGATGTATCCCAACAATATGGTCAGGATCCACCCAGATATCTGAACGTCAGCTGGCTCTGCCTCAAAGAAAGCTGCTGAGAGCCTGAGCCAGTTGCTTCCACTCCCATTAAGCACTGGAGGGGCGGGAGCAGTGAGTCTGCAACTATAAGCACCACCTGGTGGCCAAATGCTGTATTTTATGTTTTTAAATCAATGAAGAACATTCCTCCCGCGCAGGAAATAGCTTAATAACATTCCTTTTTGCCCCCATTTGCACAAAACAATTGTACATGTACTTTACAGTGCGAATGGCTAAGAATTAATTTTATAAACAGGCCCCTAAAGGTTTAGTCATATTATTATGCTTTAATAAATGTCAGCCCATGCAGGACAGCTGCAGTTTACTTCTAGGATGAGCAGGGCCCTGAATAAGGGGGTATCACCAGTCCTCCTGTACAGAGCCCAGACCAACATGGGGGCCCAGGCAACTGGGTGAATCAGATGTGGGCAGAGAGGGTGATCAGCATGGTGAAAGGGGCAATTATTGGAGCTGGCTTCTTCTGGTCTCCCTCCTGTTGGCTTCTGGCTGCTGCAGAGAGAGCCATACAGGGGATTTCAGTTATTGTCCCCACCCCCCACCACACCAATCACCCTTCCTGTGAACCATATGTTTCCCCCTGCCACCCAGGCCCCACTGTGTGTGTATTTCTGCCCTAACAGTGCTGACAGCTTCCCTCCTTTCATTCCCACCAGCAGCTAAAAGCACACAATAGGATCCTTCAGGATGGACAGAGGGAAAAGTGTAAATATTTCCCATCTACAAGCCCCTTCATATCCTGAATGAACGCAATGAGTGATCTGTACCAATCACTCACTGTGCTCATTCATAACTGAAGCATAATAAACGGTGTATATTTGGATGGCAGTACAGTCTTATGGGGACTGTGAATAGCTCATAGTTTATTTACCTTTTAAAGTTTCCATTCTAGGGAAGACTACTGTGTTTCATCAGATTAGGGGACCTGTCAAATCTTGTAACGGAAGTAACGTTCTGTTGCCGCCATCTTGCTACACCCTGCACTCATCCGCAGTAATAATACAGTGAGAAGGTGGCAGCGGATATCTTTTTACACCTACCGGAGTTAGGCATTTCACACTTATTTTTAACAGTAAACTGAGCTTATATAGTGAAATGCAGTATTTAGAAATACGTGACACTGTTTTGATGTTGAATTTTAAAAGCAGATGCAAGCCTGCTGATCTTACAGGTTTGCTAATCTGACAGAACACCGCTACTTTTAGAATTCAACATCAAAACAGTGAGACGGATTTCAAAATACTGTATTAGGCTATCTAAGTGGAGTTTACAGTTAAAAATAAGTGTGAAATGCAAAACTCCGGCGAGTGTAAAAAGATGTCCTCTTGCCGCCTTCTCACTTTATTCTCACTGTGGACAAGTGCAGAGTGTAGCAAGATTGCAGCGACGGAACGCCACTTCCATTACAAGATTTGATGGGTCACCTTATCTGACGGAAGAGACTGCAATAATGAAACAGTGATGAAATCTAATTACCTTGACCTTGACATAGACCTGTGATCACTGAGGACTGAAATATGTTGTGTGGGTATAGTCTCACTGGCAGGCTATGTCAATGCACACAGCTAAATACACAACTGGCAGCCCTTATATCATTTTACAGGATTACTTAAAGACCTCCTGTACGTTGCCTGCTGCTGTAGAACTCAAAGCATTTTTTTTTCATTCTGGATAAAGTAAGGGAAAATTATAAGCCCTGTCAGTTTTTTTTACCATATTTGTCCCATGTGGAGATTTCCCTTCACTTCCTGTCCTATAGCCAAAACAGGAAGTGAGAGGAAATTCCTCCCGCGAGGGAATCCCTGGTTGTCCCCAGAACTAGTGTCCCCATTGGAAGTTTTCCCCTCTGTTCCTGTTTTTGGGACAACCCAATATTTGGGATTTTCTTTCACTATCAACTTCAGTGATAACAGTAAATGGGACAAATACAGAGGGTGAGTCTCCATAATGAGGACACAGAAAGCAATATAAACCTGAAGTGTTCTAATCCCTCTCCACTCTATCCAAAACCAAAAAAATGTTGCCTTTAGTTATACTTTAATATGAATGTTTTAGGTTTTAATTTCCTTCAACCTATTTTTTTTTTAAATCAAAGTGATTCAAGATCTCGGGTCCCCTTGTGAAAGTGGAAAGCCACCTGTCAGCAGCTCCATACAGAGAGAAGACTGGTTTCATGGCAGAATGAATCGGAAGGTAGCAGAGAACCTTCTCCTTCACGATGGAGATTTTCTGGTTCGAGAGAGTACTACTTCCATTGGTCAATATGTACTAAGTGGATTACATGATGGACACCCAAAACATCTGCTACTGGTGGACCCAGAGGGAAAGGTATACTCCTCTGTTTTCTTTAGAAATAGTTACAAGTACAGGTGTATACTGAAATGCCACGGTAAAGATAGATGGAGACATACAACCTAACCTCTTGGCGCCGAGAGCACGCAAATAAGTGGCCTCTCAGCGGGTAGTCCTTGGCACCGAGCGGCCGCATATTTGCCTGCAATATTGCAAAACAAGCCCTGCGTGCTTCCGGCACAGTTACCGCCAGCTTTCCAATCATGTGATTGGCTGCCAATGTGGTCACATGACTATAAACCCTGCGTAAAGGGCCGGGAGGCGCTGTCGCCAAGGGGGTTAAAAAGGGTCCCCCCCCCCAAAAAAAAACAAATGTTTAAGTCAGCAGCTATAAATGCTGTAGCTGCTGACTTTTAATTAAAGGAGACTTACCTGTCCAGGAATCCAGCACTGTCCTCATCTTTTCCATTTCTTCCTTGAAATCTGTGAAATCTGGGTCCCCAGCGCCACCCTGCTAACTGTGGGAAACCAGCAGTGACTCCTTGCAACTTTACAGTCGGCTCCCAACTGCACATGCATGAGCCACGCAAAAAAAAGTGTCCAAAAATTAAAGAGGAGGGGGGAGGAGACAGAAGAGTGGAACTTCCCTTTGGAGTGAAGTTCCGCTTTAAATTTGGGTACAGCCACAGTGAACAAGTTCTTTAACCCATAAGGATGAACTGCACTTAAAATGAAACCTTACAGAGACCCTGTCACCAACTTAAGAAATGGCAGCTAAAAGTCCAGAAAATTAAAACATTTTAAATACTTTTTGTGTTTTTCCTTTTCCTTCATAAATTTTAATTCATACATAAGGTGCCCTTGAATGTGCTGGAAAATGTGACTACTCCAGGAAGAGTCAGTTCCCTAGCACAGCCCCCTCACTCCTTATATGTCATAGCCCTCTCCTTTTCTGAAGAGCTAATTACTCTGTGCTGGCCCAGCTCCTCTCATCCTACATGTAGCTGCTGGGGGTAAAGTGGAGGGTATCACTTGCAGGCAGAGCTATGCATAGCTGCGCCAAAGTCTTAAGGTAGCAGAATTCTGCGGGGAGAAGCACCCCGTAATTCAGATGAGGGGGGCAGGGAATGAGTAATGTGACCACGTTTCATATTTCAACAGGTTTTAATCTGATTGGAGGCTGTGATGCACTATTTAGTACTGACAATTCTTGTCTACATCAAGATTTCAGGCAGCAAGAAGTATTCTAGCACTACCAGCAATAGATGTCAGCTCTTTCAAACATGTTGTGTTCTTAAGGGCTGAGGGCTATTTAGAGGTGTACTGGGGCAGGAAGCTATATACTTTACATCAGTGTTTCTCAACCCTGTCCTCAAGTACCCCCAACAGGCCATGTTTTAAGAATTTCTCTTAGATAAAATAGCTGTCCAAAATACCAAGCCATTGACTCTGATTTAAAGCATGATAAAGGAAAACCTGAAAACATGGCCTGTTGAGGGTACCTGAGGACAGGGTTGAGAACCACTGCTGTACATCACCTGGCTGACCACTCCCATCAAACATGATGTGCCTGCTTTGCATACAGAAGCACAGGGACCCAGCCATGGTATCACTGGGCCTAAAAAAAGGTGTGTCATGAAATCAGAAAAGTTCCATTACACACTGCGAGCAAGACCTTCTCGTCCACATCAGTGTCCGACCTCACAAATGCGCTTCTGGAAGAATGGTCAAACATTCCTATAGACACACTCCTAAACCTTGTGGACACCTTCCCAAAAGAGTTGAAGCTATTATAGCTGCAAAGGGTGGGCCAACTCAATATTGAACCCTATAGACTAAGACTGGGATGCTATTAAACTTCATGTGTGTGTGTATCCCGATACTTTTGGTAATATAGTGTGTGTGTGATATATATATAAAACAGTTTGCTGAGCAAATGTGACACATATCTGCGCAGCTACAACAAGACTTGTCGTATTCATTCCATATAACTATTTCATATGCCATCTAGTGGCCCAAATGCAGTATTTTGTTCTGAGTACCTCAATCTTGAAAAAAATGTATTTTGCCCACTAGATGGCGCTTTGATTATTTCAGATAGTTCTGTAAGATAGAATATAGCAAGCTCCATTGTAGATGAGCGAATGTGTGTTACTGTTTGTACATTGATCCCATAGACTAAAGCAATAATGTGTTTTTTTTTTCCTAGGTGAGGACAAAAGATCATGTTTTTGAAAATGTGAGTCATCTAATTAAGCACCACGTTGAAAACAAGTTACCTATTATATCATCTGGAAGTGAACTTTGTCTGCGGCAGCCATTGAAAAGGCAGGAAAGACTGAAATCCCAATTAGAATAAAAAACATTTTCTGCCACATTAGTAAGATATGTCCAAGAAAGTGAACTTCTAGGACAATGTGTTATTTTTTGTGTATACACTGCTTGCTGGACCTGTATAAATTACAGACATACATAATAAATAAATGATTAAGTCTACAAAGGATTTTCCTTTTATATGTAAATGTAATTTCCATTCTGGAAGTCTCTCAAAGAACTTTTGCCATACAAGCTGTCAGTATTCAATAGAAAAATATCCATGCAAATACTTGAAAGCACAACCCTCACTAATTGTACATTAGAGTCAGCCAGAGTGAATGCTACGTGCCTTGGAATGACATTTTCTAGCAGGGTCTATGTTTTATGTCTGTGTAAGGACTGTCACTTCTCTTGTCAGTGTTCTGTACCGGCCTATTAATGGGCCATACAAAAAGTCAATGTTATGTAATGGAAAAATATTTGAAGCAGGTGTACTACATTTCGGATGTATATACATTTTTACCAGCTGTAAAGTTCATCTTAAAATGTACTGCAAATATATATATATTTTATTAACAGTAGATGTAATATATTACAGAGATGTTTTATTTTAAAGAATCGAATATCATTTGCGCTCATTTATCATGTGCCATACAAGCATCAACCACACTCCTGGAACATTCTATGTCATATGGGACCAGGTTGGTCCTGTCCTATATTGTTTTTCTTTTAATTATTACTTCTAACCTAAGCAATATAGTTGCCCTTCTATGTTGAGCGTACATGTGGTGATACAATCGATTAATGTAATCCTTGTTTTTAAATAAAGAATAGCATCTTTCAGAAATGGTTTGCTCTGATTCTGGCCACACATTCATTACAGTCATTTTATAATTATGTGCACAGCCAGATTTGGATGTTACAAATGATAGATTTCCCCTAAAAGCCTGTACTGTGTGTTACTTGGACAGGAAGTGAGAGAAATTTTCCATTATAATTAATTTTAAAAAAATCTGTATACAGTGTATATATGTATGTGTGTGTTAAATAGTCTAGACCAGGGGTGCTCAACCTTTTGAAGAGCGAGGGTCACTTAAGTAATTTGGTATCCGGTCGCAGGCCACAATGAAATGAGATTGTTCAGAATTTAGATTCTTCTTTGAATATCATAATAAACTATTTCTTCCTGTAGCCTCTGAATGCCGGCGGGAGGGAGAGGAAGAGAAGCCAGATTTCAGCGGTTGTAGGAGGAAAATAGAGAGGATCGGTTCCTGTATAGGCCACCCCTCCTGTCAAGTGTATAACAGGATGTGACAGGGAGGCTGCACAGGCCCCCTAGAGCATGAGACAGGGGGATGCTACACCAGTAGTTGGGGGGAGGGGGGGTCGTAAAAATCTCAACTATGGGGTTTTACTGCCCCCCCAAACCACAAATGTAAACAAGCCCTTACTGTCCTGAGCCCCCTATAAAGCTGCTTTCACACCGATGAGCTGCGATTTACCCGTACCGTGAGTGCAGCACAGTGCACCTGTGGCTTTTCTGCAGGTTCGCTGCTCTTTGCCGTAGAATTTTAGTATATTTTGCAGGTGTGGTGTACTTTCAGAAAGCACACCAAACCTGAGAGCATCGGCTTATGCAGCTCCTACTCCCTCCACAGCGCTTGCTTCCTCTGACACTGGCTCCATCTACTCTGAAGCTCGAAGATGGCGGGTTGGCAACCCGGGATCTGGGCTTGCCTGAGCAGGATGTTGCAGGCCAAATCAGGGGGCTTGACACCTCACCAGTTGAGCAACCCTAATCTAGAAAATATATACTGTGTGTGTATATATACAGTATATATATATTGTATATACTGTAGAGAGTGCACCCCTCACATTTTTGTAAATATTTTATTATATCTTTTCATATGACAACAGCGAAGAAATGACACTTTGCTACAATGTAAAGTAGTGAATGTACAGCTTGTATAACAGTGTAAATTTGCCGTCCCCTCCAAAATACCTCAACACACAGCCATTAATGTCTAAACTGCTGGCAACAAAAGTGAGTACACCCCTAAGTGAAAATGTCCAAATTGGGCCCAAAGTGTCAATATTTTGTGTGGCCACCATTAGTTTCCAGCACTGCCCTAACCCTCTTGGGCATGGAGTTTACCAGAGCATCACAGGTTGCCACTGGAGTCCTCTTCCACTCCTCCATGACGACATTGCGGAGCTGGCGGATGTTAGAGACCTTGCGCTCATCCACCTTCCGTTTGAAGATGCCCCACAGATGCTCCATAGGGTTTAGGTCTGGAGGCATGCTTGGCCAGTCCATCACCTTTACCCTTTGCTTCTTTAGCAAGGCAGTGGTCATCTTGGAGGTGTGTTTGGGGTTGTTATCATGTTGGAATACTTCCCTGTGGCCCAGTCTCCGAAGGGAGGGGATCATGCTCTGCTTCAGTATGCACAGTACATGTTGACATTCATGGTTCCCTCAATGAACTGTAGCTCCCCAGTGCCAGCTGCACTCATGCAGCCCTAGACCATGACACTCCCACCACCATGCTTGACTGTAGGCAAGACACACTTGTCTCTGTGCTCCTCACCTGGTTGCCGCCACACACGCTTGACACCATCTGAACCAAATAAATTTATCTTGGTATCAGACCACAAGACATGATTCCAGTAATGCATGTCTTTAGTCTACTTGTCTTCAGCAAACTGTTTGCGGGCTCTCTTGTGCATCTTTAGAAGAGGCTTCCTTCTAGGACAACAGCCATGCAGACCAATTTGATGCAGTGTGCAGCATATGGCCTGAGCACCGACAGGCTGACCCCCCCCACCCCTTCAACCTCCGCAGCAATGTTGGCAGCACTCATACGTCTATTTCCAAAAGACAACCTCTGGATATGATACTGAGCACGTGCACTCAACTTCTATGATCGACCATGGCGAGGCCTGTTCTGAGTGGCACCTGTCCTTTTAAAATGTTGTATGGATTTGGTTACTGTGCAGCAGCTCAGTTTCAGGGACTTGTCAATCTTCTTATAGCCTAGGACATCTTTATGTAGAGCAACATTTTTTTTCAGATCTTCAGAGAGTTCTTTGCCATGAGGTGCCATGTTGAACTTCCAGTGACCAGTATGAGAGCGATAACACCAAATTTAACACACCTGCTCCCCATTCACACCTGAGACCTTGTAACACTAACGAGTCACATGATACCGGGGAGGGAAAATGGCTAATTGGGCCCATTTTGGACATTTTCACTTTGGGGTGTATTCACTTTTGTTGCCAGCGGTTTAGACATTAATGGCTGTGTGTTGAGTTATTTTGAAGGGACAGCAAATATACACTGTTATACAAGCTGTACACTCACTACTTTACACATATATATATATTCTTGAAAAAGAAGCAGCGCTCAAAAAATGAAATCAAACTATACATAAAAAGTGCCACAATATCTATATAGTCCAAAGTTCTCCAGTGTATAAATAGTGAGTTCCAGAGAAAGTGTGCAAATTCTGTATGTAACGTTTCTTAAAACTGAAATGTACACGGAAAGGTCAAGGTGGCAACTCACCAGATCCAGTTGCTGCCTCACTTAAGAGGACCGCAAAACACGCATGAATTATGATGAATGGAATCGGACCTTCTGATGGCTGTCTCTCCCCTCCGTGTCTCCGTGGTATTTGTAAAAAATATAAAGAAAATACTAGTGCAGTATGCTCATACTCTATATCAAGTAGGATAGTGAGAGAACCATCACCACTATATAAGTGCATTAGTAATTAAAGAAAGAACACCATGAAACGACTAGTCCAGCCACCATATGTGCTAACAACTCACCAGATATCTGTGAGTATAAGGCATCTCACATCAATTAGGTCTCACTAGTAATTAAAAGGCACCACAATGATTTATCCAACCACTGACTGTCCCAACAACTCACCAGTAGAGTTGATCCAACCTCTGGAAGTCCAGGTTTGGCAGGTTTGGCCGAACTTCGGGACAAAGTCCGGGTTCGGGTCCGGACTTGACCCGAACTTTGACTCGGATCCCGAACCCCATTGAAATCAATGGGGACCCGAACTTTTAGGCACAAAAATGGCTGTAACAAAGTCCTGGAAAGTCATAGAGGTCTGCAAAAGGAAGGAGAATGGGGGTAAGGGTCGGACAAGTGCCCTACAAAGAAATGGGGATAGGGAAATAACTTAAAATAATTTTTAAGCTAAAATCACATAAAAAAAAATCAAAAATGGAGGTGGATGTGGAGTTGGAGGTTGAGGAGGCGGTGAAAGTGGCAGTGGAGGAGGTAGCCAACACTGTTTTTTTTTATTTTTGGAATTTTTTTGTTTTTTTTTTAAACCAGCAATGTAGATGCACTTTTTAATTTTGTGCAAGAAACAATAATCTGTCCCTTTAAGCAACAGTAGGAACCTCTCCCTATAGAACCAAGAGATTATTTTAGATTCTAAAATCATCTCCAAGTTGTACAGGGAAAGCCTCCAGCTGTAGCTTTAACCACTTGCCGACCGCCAACCGCAGGTTGATGGCAGCAAGGTGGTTCGATATCGCAAAACGCTGTCATACGACGGCGGCTGCGAGATCGAGCACTGTGATCGCGTGCGTGCCGCCAGAGGAAGCGGGTGCGGCGGACTCGATCTCCACCGGCTACCCGCGATGCCCCCCCCCAGAGTGAGAGAACGGAGGTCGGTGTATGTAAACACAGACCTCCGTTCTGTGAGAGGGGGAAGGGCTGTGATCACAGCCTACCTCTATATGGAAGCTGTGATCGCTCCCCTTCCCCTGCTAGGGCAGCCCCCATACAGTTAGAACACGCCCAGGGAACACAGTTAACCCTTAGAGCGCCCCCTGCAGGTTAACCCCTTCACTGCCAATGGCATTTACACAGTAATCAGTGCATTTTTATAGCACTGATCTCTGTATAAATGCCAATGGTCCAAAAAAAGTGTCAAAATGGTCCGACATGTCCGTCCCAATATCACAGTACCGCTAAAAATCGCAGATCGCCGCCATTACTTGTAAATAAAAAATAAAAACCCCAAAAATGAATTCTCATCATCCGTAAATGCGGCAACTTTTGCGCAAACCAATCAATAAACGCAGATTGGGATTTTTTAAATCACAAATATGAGGAAGAATATAAAATTGGCCAAAACCGTAGAAAAAAATGTTTTTTTTTTATATTTTGTTTGGATTTGTATTTTACCAAAAAGTAAGAAATTTGGGTTTTTTTTGCAAAATTGTCGCTCTTCTTTTGTTTACAGCGCCGATCAGAAATGACGCAGCGGTGATCAAATACCACCAAGAGAAAGCTCTATTTGTGGGGGAAAAAAGGACGCAAATTTAGTTTTGTTACAACGTCGCACGACCACGCAATTGTCAGTTAAAGCGACGCAGTGCCGAATCGCAAAAAAGGCTCTGGTCCTAAAATGTGAAATCCTTCCGGGGCTGAAGTAGTTAAGGGAAAGATTATTGTTCTAAATTCATCTCCAAAGTGTGTGGGAAAAGTCTATTGCAGCCGCATAGAGCCATATTACTGTTCTAAAATCATCTTCAAAGTGTGTGGGAAAAGCCTATTGCAGCCGCATAGAGCCATATTACTGTTCTAAAATTATATCCAAAGTGTGTGGGAAAAGTCTGTTGCAGCCACATAGAGCCTTATAACTGTTCTAAAATCATCTTCAAAGTGTGTGGGAAAAGCCTATTGCAGCCGCATAGAGCCATTGTCATTATACCGAGATACGCCGACGTTATCCGAAAAGGGTGTGTGAAACTTCTACTAAAATC
>BLSH010373726.1:25208-35405 GCA_018402905.1 Glandirana rugosa | reverse complement strand
GACGGTGTGCCCCCTTGCGGAAAATCGACGGAAACCACACGATCCAGGGACCCACGCCACCCATCATCGTCTGTATGACAGATCCACTGCGAGCGAGGCGAAAACGTTGGATGAAGGAGAAAACGACACGACCACGGAGACAACACCAAAGGCAGCTAAAAGGCGTTCCCCCGTGTGGCAGTTCTTCAGACAATGTGCTGACGACAAGACACGAGTGGTTTGCAAGCTGTGCAATGATAGCCTGAGCCGGGGCATAAATGTTCTCAACCTGAGCACAACCCCCATGACCAGGCATCTAAATTCAAGGCACAAACTGCATTGGAATAATTACCTCAAAATCCAAGAAAGGTCTCGGCCTCCTCCTGCTTCCTCTTCTGCTGCTGCCTCGGCCTCTTCCTCCACCTCTACAGTGACAGTGTCACCTGCCACCCAGCAAACAGACAATATGACAGCAACTCCACCATGTCCGCCACCGTCCCCAAGCATTTCCACATGGTCCCATGGAAGCTTACAGCTGTCCATCTCCCAAACACTGGAGAGAAAGAGGAAGTACCCCCCTACCTACCCGCGATCCCTGGTCCTGAATGCCAGCATTTCAAAATTCCTGGCCTTTGAAATGCTGTCATTCCGTCTGGTGGACACGGACAGTTTCAAAAACCTGATGGCGGTGGCTGCCCCACTGTACGTGGTTCCCAACAGCCACTACTTTTCCAGGCGAGCCATCCCTTCCCTGCACAAACAAGTCGGGGACAAGATCAAGTGTACACTGCGCAACGCCATCTGTGGCAAGGTCCACATAACCACTGATACATGGACCAGTAAGTACGGGCAGGGACGCTATATCTCGCTAACTGCACACTGGGCAAATGTAGTGGCGGGTGCGCCTGAGGCGGCTAGCCATTTGGCGCATGTCTTTCCACCACCGAGGATTGCAGGGCATTTCTCTTTGCCTCCTGTTGCCTCCTCCTCCTACTGCGCTTCCTCCTCCTCGACCACCTACTCATCCGCTCAGCGTAACACCTTCACCACCAACATCAGCACATCCAGGGGGAAACGACAGCAGGCTGTTTTAAAACTGATATGTTTGGGGGATAAACCCCACACTGCGCACGAGCTGTGGACAGGCATTGAAAAACAGACCAATGAGTGGTTGTTGCCACTGATCCTCAAGCCCGGCCTGGTGGTGTGCGACAATGGCCGAAATCTCGTAGTGGCTCTGGGCCGAGCCGGTTTGACGCACATCCCTTGCCTGGCGCATGTGCTGAATTTGGTGGTACAGGATTTTCTAAAAACTACCTGGATATGTCAGAGCTGCTGCATAAAATGCGGGCCGTCTGTGCACACTTTCGGCGTTCTCACCCTGCTGCTGCTCGCCTGTCTGCGCTGCAGTGGAACTTCGACCTTCCCGCTCACCGCCTCATATGCGATGTGCCCACAAGGTGGAACTCCACCTTGCACATGCTGGAAAGACTGTGCGAGCAGCAGCAGGCAATAGTGGAGTTTCAGCTGCAGCACTCACGGCTCAGTCGCTCTGCGGAACAGCAACACTTCACCACCAACGAGTGGGCCTCCATGCGAGACCTGTGTACCGTATTGCGGTGTTTTGAGTACTCCACCAACATGGCCAGTGCCGATGACGCTGTTCTCAGCGTTACTATCCCACTTCTATGTCTCCTTGAAAAAACACTTCGGGCCATGATGGAAGAGGATGTGGCACAGGAAGATGAGGAGGAGGAAGAGGGGTCATTTCCACGGTTATCAGGCCAGTCATTCGCAAGTGGCTCGGAGGGTGGGTTCCTGCACCAGCATAGGCCAGGTCAAAAATATTCAAGCCAGGGCACAGTTCTGGTGGATGAGGAAGATGAGGAGGAGGAGGAGGAATCGCACCAGGGTGGCACCCAACACAGCTCGTGGGCATCACTGGAGCGTGGCTGGGGGGATACAGAGGACACAGATGACATACCCCCCACAGAGGACAACTTGTCTTTGCCTCTGGGCAGCCTGGCACACATGGCCGACTACATGCTGCAGTGCCTGCGCAACAACAGCCGAGTTGCCCACATTGTAACTTCTTCTGATTACTGGGTGGCCACCCTGCTGGGTCCCCGTTACAAGGACAACGTGCCGTCCTTAATTCCCTCACTGGAGCATGAGAGGAAGATGCACGACTACAGGCGCACACTGGTAGAGGCGCTGCTGAGGGCATTCCCAAATGACACACGGGGGCTCAGCGGAAGCACAAGGCGAAGGCAGAGGAGGAGGAAGAGGCCACCAACGCAGCTGTGCCACTGCCAGCACCTCAGAAGGCAGGGTTAGCATAGCCGAAATGTGGCAAAGCTTTGTCAGCAGCCCGCCACAACAAACAGCACCACCAGCCGATGGACAACGTCTTAGCAGGAGGCAGCATTTCAGCAACATGGTGCAAGAGTATGTGTGCACACGCCTACACGTACTGACTGATGGGTCTGCCCCATTCAACTTCTGGGTCTCCAAATTGGCCACATGGCCTGAGCTTGCCGTTTATGCCTTGGAGGTGCTGGCCTGCCCTGCAGCCAGTGTATTGTCTGAACATGTGCTTAGCACGGCAGGGGGCGTTATCACAGATAAGCGCAGCTGTTTGTCTACAGCCAACGTGGACAAGCTAATGTTTATTAAAATGAACCAGGCATGGATCCCACAAGACTTGTCTGTACCTTGTTCAGAATAAACATTTAGACCGGACTCACAGAGCCATTCGTATACTTGTTTTTTTGAATAGGCCTCAATATTTTGGGGGCTACCCCAATTATAAACAAACAAAAAAAAAAATACAGTGTTGGCTACCTCCTCCTCCTCCTCGACCACCGCCACTTCCACCTACACTGCCATGGTCACGGCCTAGTCAACCTCTAGGCTCCTACTCCACATCCTTCCCATTTTTTTTATTTGATTTTAATTTATTTTCCCTATCCTCATTTTTTTGTAGGGCACTTGCCCTACTTTTACCCCCCATTTTACTTCCTTTTGCAGCCCTCTTGCACTTGCCAGGACTTTGTTACAGCCATTTTTGTGCCTAGAAGTTCGAATCCCCATTGACTTCAATGGGGTTCGGGGTCCGGGATAAAGTTCAGGCAACGTTCAGTGCCGAACCCGGACTTTTTTCCAAAGTTCGTTCGGACCCTCTGAACCCGAACGTCCAGGTGTTCGCTCAACTCTAAACATGAGCACACATGCATGTAATAAACTCTGGTATATCATCATTTTTATTCAAATTATTTGAACTTAAAGAAGCCTCTTTTTTCTGTCTTGATTCCTAATTTATACATAGATCATTTTTTTGCACAGAAAAAAAACCTTTCAGGTTGCCAAAACAAGAATGTTTGATAGGAAGGTTTTAATTCATTCAGGGCAAGCATATCCCTCAATCAGGGGGATTTCCTAAACAAAACTTGGGGACTAGCTGGCAACAAGTTCGATAATACCTTGTCACCTTTTAAGAATGGCCAATGTTTCCTAATGATCCTTTTTATCTCTTTGTGCTGCATAGAGAGAGATGTAATAAAACTATAGCTTGATCCTGTGATCCCTATGATACAATGTTTCATCCATAAAATAAATATGCCTGATCATCTTAGAACAAACTATCCCGAAAATGGGCCTATATGTGGGAATCACAACTAAAAAATTACACAAGAGCTATGTGCTCTTCTCTCTCATGTCTCTCTACAAACAGAATCCACCGGGCTCTAAAATATAACTTGTATAGCGCTATAAAATACATAAACAGAGATTGGCAAACAGAAAATATTTTAACTCCTACAGTTACGTATTGACAAAATTATAGAGGAGCCAAGACTACTCAGGCTGAAGCTCTGAGCAAGAACATCTACAGAACTGTCCACATTATGTTACCAAACTGGCAGTGTTTATCTCTCCTCTACTCAAATATACCTAAGCTGTTCTCTGCAAGTCCTGATAAAATGTAACACCAAAAAAAAATCACCCTTAGCCCCACAGATTCCACATGTTTTCACCTCAGAAAGGGCTTCATCAGGAATGAGGTGTTATTAAATCAAATATATAAATATGCCCAAACAAAAATGGTATTTCTCTTTTGTTTTAGTATGGGCACATTTATTCCTGGTGAATTGGTGGGGTTAAGGGTTCTTTTATTCTTTTGGGTTACATTTTATCAGGACTTGCAGAGAACAGCTTATATATGAGTGGAGGAGAGACAAACACTTTCAGCTTGATAACATGATGTGGACAATCCTGTAGATGTTCTTGCTCGCAGCTTCAGCATGAGAAGCCTTGTCTGCCCACCATTTCTTCAACACCAACATGCACCTCTAGGAACTGAAAAGGTCTCTGTTTGCAAATCTTAATGTATTTTATAGAGTTATAATTAAAGTAATGGTTTAGGGCCTGATGGGTTCTGTGTGCAGAGAGACAAGCACACAGCTCTCTGGGTAATTTTTAAGTTTTTGTCCATAAGTAATATTTCCCTATCCAAGCTTTTCACTTCTGCAATATCTCTCTTTTCAAATCCTCCACCTTTAAGGCTGGGTTCACACGGATGAGAATTGGATGTGGGTTTCCCCACATACAATTTGCATGCCAGGAGAGTATGACCGCCTCTCAATGGATCCGGTTCACACAGCTCTGTGGCGGCCGCGGTCCGCACTGGAAAAGGGTCCTGTGCATCTTTGACTCTGTTTCAGGTGTAAATTCAGGCAGAAATTCGGACCTGATTTGCACCTGAATCAGTGTACAGGGATGCACTGGACCCGCAGCAAGTGTGAACCCAGCCTAAGCCCTATCTCTTTCATCACCCCAACCTTTTCCCGCAAATCAGTGATCTGTGTAGAATTGCACCTAATGCAAACAAATTGGTCTTTCAGCACAGCTGTTTTGGACTATTTAAACTGACTTAAATATGGTCACTAGATGGAACTTTGATTTTTGGTATTTGTTATTTAATTATGTCAATTGACTATTATTATAATTGTACAGGATTTAAATTGTGCAAACAGTTTGTGCAGCGCTTTACAATATAAAGGGAGACAATACAACAACAATACAATTCAAACCAAGGAGGTTAGGTGGGCCCTGCTCCTGCAAGCTTACAATATAATCTATTAGATGACAGTTTGGCTACAGCCATCTAGTGGTGTTTAAATTTACACCATATTTACACTAATATATATATATTTTTTTTTTTTCGAATACTCTGCACATTCTGAAGTGTTTTATGTGTGGCTTTAGGTGCAATTTTAAGAACAAAGAAAGCCTTGTGGAATCTGCACTGTTGAAGTTCTTGATTACCAAATGCGGCATTTGAAGATGGATAAAGTGGCTGCTGTCCATTTGTTATTCCTGTATGGGGATTGAACCATACCTACCATAATTACACTGGTACTGATCTCTAGGCTTCCTTGTCCAACCTTCTGGTAACCCTTGGATTTAACTTTGGTGAAGGTGTTCAATTTTGATACCCATGGAAGTCTCACTTATGTTGCAGAAATTCAATTTGAAGTAGACATGGCACAGTTGCACCTCGGGATGTCCATTAGAATTCCATGGTGGAGAATTCTTTCTTGTAGTAGAGGAGTCTTATTATCATTGCAGAATTTTTTACACTTATTATTTTTAAATACTTTTCTTTATCAGTGTTGCAGTTTTCTTGTGTATTAAAGTGGTATTAAACCCAAAAGGCCAGATCACCAGTTGAAAACAGAGGGAAAAGCCTATAAAAAGAAAACTAATGCAGTGCCATTTAATGATTGGTAAGCTGCAATATATTACATTTTTGGCCTTTGGGTTTAATATCGCTATGAGTTTAGATGTGTGGCAGACTTTACTGCCTCTCTGAACAAAGATCTGTGGTGTATTGTATTTAAGAGACAGTGAGGAGGTGATATGCCATGTGAGAACAAAGATAAAATTTGCATTTGCAATGTTTTGAATCACATTGCGGCAATTTTAACATGGCATACCAAGTTTTACAGGCAGCACCGCTCTCCCATATAAGTGAACAGGGAAACTCTGCAACCCCGGGCCAAGCGCACAGTTGCAGTGCGGTCCCACAATGCAAAATCACCAATTGGTGGTTTTAAAAAAAAAGCCAAAAGAAAACAAGCATCAGGAGGTGACAGAATCGGCCCCTAAATTTCTGAAAACCTCCTTTCTCTGCCCTCTGTAAAGCAATGCACTGCAGATAGCTTTTCAGGAGGGGGTGTTAAACACTGCTGCTACTGTGAAAGGAGCCTTTGTATGTTAGGCCGTGTTCATATGGACACTGATGTCCCTATACAGTGAACAGGCTGTTTGTTAATGTGCCCCTCTTAACTGACATGTGCCTTATCCAGGCAGTCCATTCAAGCCCATACAGACACAGCAGCTTATCTTAATGTGACAGGTATGTAGGCGCATGTAAGTTGCCCTGTATGCAGACAGTATGCGCTCAGGAGTGTGCACCCATAGCCCTTTTACATTAGGAAGAGCGGCTGTGTCCATGCAGCTGCTGCATCCTAATAGATGTGAATGGGCTGCCTGCACACAGCACCTGCTGGATAGGAATGCATAAACAACGTTCCCCTCTGTGAATGAGGACCGAGCGCTACAAACTTTTTTATTTATATTCTTTTTCTCTGTATAAGGAATCTGTGAGTGCAAGCATACGCTTTATCTGTCTTTTGTGCGTTAAGTTGATATTGGTATAAATGAGTGTGTTCTGCGCTGTATTCAGGTATGGTGGGTTAGGTTTACTAAAGGATTAGAGCATGTTCATTTTCAAAGTGTCGCTTGGCAAGAAATAGCCAATCATGTGCAAGGAAAAGCAAAAAAATACAATGATTGGATGATTAAAGTCAGCATACTTTCACCTCATTCACTAAATTAAGTTAAATTTCACTTTGTAAAGGGAATTTTTACTTGGCTTATTAAATTAGGTGAAGTTGTGCTGACTTTGGTCATCCTATAATGTGCAAGCAGAAATTCTGTTTTTCCCTTGCATATGATTGGCTGTTCCTTGCAAAGTAAATTTTATCTTCGTTTCACCTCATTTACTCAGACAAGAGAAAATTCACTTTGCAAATGAACATGGTCTATTCTTTTAGTAAATGGGGGATCTCTTCATCAGAATAGTGTCACTACTTTATATCACCGTCCGCCACCCCTCCAGCAGGAGCCGTCCTCTGGTAAATCTGCTGGAGGGGCGCACTGCTAAACTGTACATTGCTGAGTAATCTATAAACTGCACCTTACTGAGTATACTATCACTGCAACACTGTGACTGCAACTGTATGGACACTCAGTAAGGCTCATTTACTCAAACTGGAGCACTCAGAACCTGGTACAGCTGTGCATAGAAACCAATCAGCTTCTGCAATTAGGTTTTGACAATAAAACCTGTAAGCTGATTGGTTACTGTGTACAGCTGTACCAGATTCTGTGTGTACTATCACTGCAACACTGTGACTGCAACTGTATGGACACTTAGTAAGGCTAATTTAAGCCCCTTTCACTCTTGTGCGATGCAATTTTACCACAATTTTGCAGCGATTTTACCAACATTTTACCGCAATTTTACTGCGATTTCGGATCAGTACGACTTTGGTTCGACTGTGTTGCAACTTTGGCACAATGAAAACATATTACAAAGTCTTAGTAGTACAGAAATTACATCTATATTATTCAGGTGTGATTTGCATGCAACTTTGAGGGGTATAACATTGAAGTCTATATACCTGAAGTTGCATCAAAGTTGGGCCAAGGTAATGCAGGGACTACTTTGAAGTCGGCACGACATGAAGTCGTAGAGATTTGAACAGTACTCATTGGAAATAATGGGGAATGACTTGTCATGCGACTTTGCAGTCCAAGTCACAGGACAAGTCGCATAAGTGTGAAAGGGGCCGTACTAAAACTGGAGCACTCAGAACCTGGTACAGCTGAGCATAGAAACCAATCAGCTTCTGCAATTAGGTTTTGACAATAAAACCTGTAAGCTGATTGGTTGCTATGTACAGCTGTACCAGATTCTGTGTGTACCAGTGTTAGTAAATCCCCCCAATGTGTGTTATTGAATACTAGTGTCTGCACCACTAATTACAATTATATCTGTTCATTATCATAAAAATACTTCAAAAGGTTTATTAAGTTTTAAAAGTTTATATTTTATTATGAAAAAAACAAGATACATTAAATGATAAAACAGTGTATACATAGTTATGGGTACCATTATTTTCGATGTTGTAGGCTATATAATGCTGTGTTGTATGTTATCTGTATGACAATAAAATCTTTATTTAAAAATAGTAGAATAGATTTCATCGTCGTTTTGCATTGGCGTTAATGCGCATTATTGAGCGTCAGCGCTTAGTCGCATTTTTAAAAAAAAGACATCCCTCTCCTGTTTTTGGACATTTTAAAACATAAAACGCCAGCGCTAAAAGCGCCAGTTAACATTTCTACGGCGCTAATGCGTGTTATTGAGCGTTTTGCCGGCTCAACATCAAAAACGGTCTAACGCTGCAGCTTCGGAACGTGCGGGTCCTGGGTTCTTCTTACAGCTTAAGAACGCCAACGCCATCTACAGCTCAAAAACGGTAACGTGTATATGAGGCCATGGAATAACATGGTGTGGCATTCTTAAGCTGTAAAAACAGCTCAAAACCGTGGCGTTAATAACGCCTGTGTGTATGAGGCCCAAGTGTAAATGTGAGATATGAGGTCTTTTTGACCCCAGTTCTCACATTAAAGAGGTCCTGTCATGCTTTTTTTCTATTACAAGGGATGCTTACATTCCTTGTAATAGGAATAAAAGTGATTCATTTTTTTTTAAAAAGCACAATGTAAAAATAAAAAGTAAAATAAATTAGAAGAAAAAAATTTAAAGCGCCCAGTCCATCCGAGCTCGCGCGCAGAAGCAATCGCGTATGTAAGTCATGCCCACATATGGAAACGGTGTTCAAACCACACATTTGAGGTATCGCCACAATTGTTAGAGCGAGCGTAATAATTCTAGCACTAGACCTCCTCTGTACCTCAGAACTGGTAACCTGTAGACATTTTTAAACGTCACCTATGGAGAATTTTGAGCGCCAAAGTTTGTCACCATCCTGTGAGTGGGCGCAATTTTGAAGCATGACATGTTGGGTATCAATTTACTTGGTGTAGCTTTATCTTTCACTATATAGAAACAAATTGGGCTAATTTTACTGTTTTCTTATTTTTTAATTTAAAAAAGTGTATTTTTTTTTTAAAACAATTGTGTTTGTAATACCACTGCGCAAATACAGTGTGACATAAAGTATTGCAACAAACCATTTTATTCTCTAGGGTGTCTGAAAAAAATATATATAATGTTTGGGGGTTCTCAGTAATTTTCTAGGAAAAAAAATCATTTTAATTTGTAACCAAATGTCAAAAATATGTTTGTTTCTTAAGTGGTTAAGTGCAGATGTCCCCAGTGTTCCCAATTACCAATAAAAGGGCCTTCAATTTATTCAGAATCACAATTTTAGCTTTACAGATAAATTACAGTGAAATAACAAGCAGTTTCTCTCCCTGCTCTGTAAGCCCGGGGTTTACAATTTGGCCCCTCCCCCTTCCTGAGCAGTGGCGGCCATCTTTGTAACTGTTACTGACAGTGTCTAGGCAGTAAACCCTGAGAAAAGGGACAAATATTTGTAATAAATCTGATCAAAAACATTTCTATTCTTGAAAATGAGTGAATTACATTTATCTTCTCCCATCATTACATGTTTGGTAGAAGTTAAACATAACCTCCATGATTCCTGGCTGCCTAACATGTCCCTATGGCTACCTAACTGCCCCTAGTGACCCCTAAATGTCACCTATTAGAGTGTAATGGTGTTCCTAGGGTGAGGTGTGTGACTTACCTTTTCCTGATGTCTTCACTTTACTTGTCTTTGGCTGGCAAAAACTAGTCTAAATAATGTTTATAAACAGGGAAAAGAGTCCCAAATGACGGATCTGTGACAGTCATTGTCAATGTTTCTACCGGCGGTGACGAGTCCTTCCCCCTCCCCGGTTTAACATTTGGGGCCCGAATGTCTCGTCCCTCTCTTTGACGAACAATAAAGTGACATTAAATAGACATTTCGATTTTAACACTAAGACTTATTTAACTTCCGGGAAAATAACCATTAACCCTTGTGACCCCTGTAGACGTGAATTGGTGAATTCTTTGTT
>BLSH010373664.1:351777-375182 GCA_018402905.1 Glandirana rugosa | reverse complement strand
GTTCTATAGGGTCAGGTTCCTGCTGTTGCTGTAAGGGACAGATTATTGTTCTAAAATCATCGCCTACTGCTATAGGGTCAGGTTCCTGCTGGTGCTGTAAGGGACAGATTATTCTAAAATCATCGCCTACTCCTATAGGGTCAGGTTCCTGCTATTGCTGTAAGGGACAGATTATTGTTCTAAAATCATCACCTACTGCTATATGGTCAGGTTCCTGCTGTTGCTGTAAGGGACAGATTATTGTTCTATAAACATCTCCTAGTTCTAAAGTGAGAGGTTCCTGCTGGTGCTGTAAGGGACAGATTATTGTTCTAAAATCATCGCCTACTCCTATAGGGTCAGGTTCCTGCTGTTGCTGTAAGGGACAGATTATTGTTCTAAAATCATTGCCTACTGCTATAGGGTCAGGTTCCTGCTGTTGCTGTAAGGGACAGATTATTGACCGGCCTCACACAGCCATTGGTATACTTTGTTTTTTTTTTAATATGCCTCAATATTTTGGGGGCTACCTCAATTAGAAAAAAAAAAAAAAACAAACAACAAAAAAGTTGGCTACCTCCTCCTCCACCACCGCCACTTCCACCTACACTGCCATGGTCACGGCCTAGTCAACCTCTAGGCTCCTACTCCACATCCGCCCCCCCCCTTCCCATTTTTATTTGATTTTAAGTTATTTTCCCTATCCCCATTTTTTGTAGGGCACTTGTCCTTCTCCTTACCCCCATTTTACTTCCTTTTGCAGCCCTCTAGCACTTTCCAGGACTTTTTTACAGCCATTTTTGTGCCGAAAAGTTTGGGTCCCCATTGACTTCAATGGGGTTCGGGGTCCAGGGTAAAGTTCGGGTCAAGTTCGGTACCGAACCCAAACTTTTTTGCCAAGTTCGGCCAAACCCGCCGAACCCGAACATCCAGGTGTCCGCTTAACTCTAGTGCTCATCAGTGCCCATTAGTGAGTGCTCATCAGTGCCCTAAGTGCCGTAAAAATGTGTAAAAAAATGTGTAAAGAAATGCATTTTCATTTTCTTTCCACATTTTCCAAAAACTTGTGAAAAAAATGACATTTTAAAAAGACTCATTATGCCTCATAGAATATACGTTGAGGTGTTTGCTTTCCAAAATGGGGTAATAGCTAGTCAAAAAATTAGATGTGTAATTTATGAACACCTGGCCAGACTGTGAAAAAGTCTCACACATGTGATATCGCCATAACCAGGAGGAGTAGCAGATTGTGTTTTGGGGTGTAGTTACGAGTATGCATATGCCATGTGTGAGAAATAACCTGTTAATATGACAATTTTGTGAAAAAAAATCTTAACTTTGCAAAGAATTGCGGGAAAAAATTACAACTTAAAAAAACTCAACATGCATCTTACTAAATACCTTGAGATGTCTAATTTCCAAAAAGGGGTCATTTGGGGGTATTTGCACTGCCCTGGCTTGTTATTGTCTCAAGAAAGAGATAGGCCGTCAGTACATCAGGTGTGATCAATTTTCAATGATTGGCACCATAGCTTGTAGACTCTATAACCTTCACAAAGACCAAATAGTATACACTGATTTGGGTTATTTTTTACTAAAGATATGTAGCAGTATAACTTTTGGCCAAAATGTATGAAGAAAAATTACTAATTTGCAAAATTTTATAACAGAAACAAAGAAAACATTTTTTTTTTTTACAAAATTGCCGGTCTTTTTTTAGTTGTAGTGCAAAAAAAAAAAACCCAGTGGTGATTAAATACCACCAAGAGAAAGCTCTACTTGTGTGAAAAAAGGCCACATTTTTTATAGGGGCACAGTGTTGCATGACTGAGTAATTGTCATTCAAAGTGTAAGAGCACTGAAAGATGAAAATTAGCCTGGTCAGAAAGGGGGTATAAGTGCCTAGTAGGCAAGTGGCTAAACAATTACTTCTGTCCAGTCTTCTCAGAAATAAATTGGACTATGAGAAGCTCCCCATGACTGACTGACAGCTAATATTCTACCTATCCACAAGGTGGGCAGCAAGGCAGAGGCTAGCAATTACAGGCAAATGAGTTTAACATCAGTTGTAGTCAAGTTAATGGAATCACTCCTGAAATAGGGAAAATTGTTATCATACTTACCGTAATTTTCCTTTCCTGGAGGCTCATCATGTCAGCCTACGTATGGGTCAGGTTCTCTCCTCTGACCCCCATAGGACAACCCACCAAATGAATAAAAGGAGGACCTCCCTATACCCCTATGTTCCTAAACCACCTCGCGACGGAACATCAGGGCAGGAAACCCTAGGCTGACATGATGAGCCTCCAGGAAAGGAAAATTACGGTAAGTATGATAACAATATTCCCTATTCCTGGAGCTCATCATGTCAGCCTATGTATGGGATCTAACTAGCATACAAAAAAACAGGGCAGGAAAAAATAACCACACATCACTCCAACTCAATGCCCAGAAAACATGTATTATATTGGACAGAAAGAACGGAGGTCAGCACCAAATTGCCCAATGCCCAAGCCGGGCCGTACATTACATCTAGGTGATAATGAACAATGAAAGCGTTTGAATACTTGGATTACCAGGATTTGGATATGGAATACCAGGATTCTAGATGGGGCCATTTGATCAATTTTAGGACTTACTGATAGCCAGTTATTTTCCAGCTTGCAATTCTGCGTTCTCTGCAGATACGTTGAAAAAATGACCTAAAAATTGCATCCACACTTGACCAATCTTCCTGTCCCGAAACTGCAGACAATGAAGGTTGCACCACTTCTGAACTTATGAGAACAAAGGTCCAACCTTTTGAAGAAAAGATGGAACTGGATTAAGAATCTCTGTCTTGAAACGGCTCAAAATATGGAGACTTGAAAAGGTGCCTGCACCACTTTGATGTGACTTTGGAATCACACCAGCGGAAATGTAGCCCAAGATATATAGGTGTCATCAAGAAACATACAGTGCTTTGCCTGCCAAGGCATGAGTGGCACAGGACCAGCTTAAGGCCGTGCTTGATGCCTGTCAACTGGAGGGACTAAGAGCCAGTTCACACTACAGCGATCCGACATGCGGGGGCAACTTCAGCGCGGCCTGCAAACGACCTCTGTAATAGAAGTCAATGCATGTCGCCTGAAGTCACCCCAACAGTCGTACAGGAACCTTTTTCCAAGTCGGAGCGACCTGAGTCACTCCTATTAGAACGGTTCCATTGCACTGCATGGAGGCGACTTGTCAGGCGACTCAAGTCGCCTGACAAGTCGCGGCAGTGTGAACCGCTCTAATGGAAAAAAGGCCATAGTTAATTCCTCATACACCTGAAAGAAAACTACTTGAACGGTGCCCCTTACTTCCTTAGCAAGGCCTGGCTACCAGGAAGAGTTGATGCTCATGGCTTAGCAATATAAGCAAATGGCTTTGCAGCAAGCTGGCAGAAAGACAAGGTAACCATACGTAGTCTTACTGCACAAGGACCTCTTGACCTCACTTATATCTGATAAACAGGATACTAAGCAAGAGCCATTAGACAAGTTAATATATCAAAGTTACGCAACTACTTTAAATGAGAGCCCTGCGGCTTGATAAAGCATTTCAAAACAACATTTTTATGCAATTGGAATTAGCTGGTTTGGCAATAATCCTCTAAGGGGTTAACCACAGCTAAAGGGTAGCTGACAGTAGGTTCTTAGACCTGACATTAGTACCAGGTGCTTAATGAAACAAACTCAACTATGCCAAAAGCAGGACAAGTATAAAAAAGCTTGCTCAAGACAGAAAAATGGCAGAATCACAATAATATTCAGCAAAGCTTAATATTGAGCTAGTACCGATTTTTTTTTTTTTTTTTCAAAAGTAGAGTGAGGCTGGCCATACACTACACATCTCACCAACCTCTCCCAGATCCATCTTAAACCATGCAGTGCAAGGGTGTGCCTGCTTGCACACAATTACATGGGTTATGTTTGATCTCACACTACATGGTTTTGGTAACCTAAAGGAAAGCCGAACAAGAACTGTACAGTGCAACACCAGTCCCCCACCCCAATAGCCAATATGCAGGCAGCCAGGTGCCCACATTCCACCGCAAGCTGCTGTGGAACTCAGACATCCCAGCTGCCATATTGGGGTCTGTACAATCTAGAGAAACATCACTGAACAAAGGAAGATGCATTACAGACAAAAAAAAGGTAAAATCAGCCCGCACAGAGAGAGCAGAACACGCCATGCCCCCTGCTAATAACAGATCTAACACACCATTAGGATGCATGGACTTGCCCGGGCACCAGGGTGCTCCTACAGGAGAGGGTTTACCTCTGTCCAGGAGCCCTCCACCTGCGAGGCAAACCAGGGGGGAGAGGTAGGAATCTTCAATACTTATCACTTCATTGTAGAATTATAGTGGTGTTGTCTCTGGAGCGAGGACAAAAAAGGAACATAGGGGTATAGGGAGGCCCT
Organism: Glandirana rugosa; assembly: GCA_018402905.1. Taxonomy (NCBI): domain Eukaryota; kingdom Metazoa; phylum Chordata; class Amphibia; order Anura; family Ranidae; genus Glandirana; species Glandirana rugosa. The sequence continues at coordinate 370,754 of BLSH010373664.1, read as the reverse complement.
CCTTTTATTCATTTAGTGGGTTGTCCTATGGGGGTCAGAGGGGAGGACCTGACCCATACGTAGGCTGACATGATGAGCTCCAGGAAATAAGGATTATTGATCACTTAAAAATAAACAACTTGCTGGACCCAAAGCAACTTGTCTTAAGGCTCGATTCATATGTATGCATGTTGCTTTTGAGCGTTTTTGCAGTGCTTTTTACTGTGCTTTCCACGGTTTTTAACCACTTTTTTGCCGCAATTTGCGTTTTGCGTTTTTTCTTTAATTTTTTTAGGCAGATTTAAAAGCGCAAAACGCAAATCCCGTCAAAATCTTGGAAAAATCGGGGTAAAAACACATCAAAAATGCATTAAAAATGCCCGACCCTTTCCAAAAATACAGAGGCACAAAAATGCATTGATGTGAACATGTTCCATAGGAACCCAAATTAAAAAAAATGCAAATTGCAAAATGCATAAAAAAATGCATTTGTGTGAATCAAGCCTTACTGAGGGCAGATCATGTCAGACTAATCTGATTGAATTTTTAGACTATATTACCAATGTTTTGGACCAAGATGGGGCTAAGGACATAGAATATCTTGATTTCCTCAAGGCGTTTGATACAGTTCCACATAACGATCTAATACAAAAGTTGTACAAGCTAGGACTGGACTTAACCCTTGGGTGGTTCAGTGGATATGCAGTTGTCTAAAGGATAGACACCAGAGTGTGGTTGTAAATGGGGTTCATCCAGAACAGAAACCAGTCACTAGTGGTGTACCACAAGGTTCTGTACTAGATCCTGTTCTAGCTAATCTATATGTAAGTGATATAACTAAAGTTTGTTGGGCAAGGTATGTCTTTTTGCTGATGATATAAAGGTGTACAATAGGGTTGATATCCCTGGAGGTGTCTGCAACATGGAACATAATTTGGGATTGCTGGAAGATTGGTCAAAGCAGTGGAAACTGCAGTTCGATGTTTCTAAAAGTAAAATAATGCATCTAGGGAAAAAGAATCCCTTGACAGAGTACAACATTGGGGGTACGGAGTTAGCCAGCACTAGAGAAGAAAAAGATTTGGGGGTACCTACTTTAGATGATTGCAAAATGAGCAAACGGTGGGACCAGGCAGTGGGAGAAGCAAATAGAATTCTAGGATACATCACTAGAGGGATCACCAGCAGGAGGAAGGAGGTCCTGATTCCAATATATAGATCTTTAGTGAGACCTCAGTTACAAAAAGATATTGATAAGATAGAACAAGCCCAGAGAGGAGTAACGAAAATGGTGAAAGGTTTGGGGGATAAAACCTATTGAGAGTGACTTCAGGAACTTAATATGTACAGTCTGGAGGAAAGAAGGGAGAGGGGAGACATGATTGAAACCTTTAAATACATCAAGGGGGTGAATAAGGTTTAGGAGGGCAGTTTTTTTCAATATGAAACCAAAATCAAGAATATAATTAGAAATAAACTTCCAGCAGAGGTAGTCAACAGTAAATGGCTTCAAATTGCTTGGGACAAACATAGATCTATACTCAGACAAAAAAGTTAACAATAAAGAAAAACAAAGTGAAAAAAAATCCTCCGAAAACCAAACAAACAGAAAAACTTGATGGACTACTCTTTTTTCTGCCGTCACTTCTTTTATGTTTCTATGTTAAATACTGCACATTCCGATGAACTATCACATACCTTATTTTAGTATCGTTTTTGTAAATGCCAAAACATTTTTTTGAAAAACCCTATGAGGTATTTTACCGAAGATTTATTTTTTTTTCGTTTTCAAAAAGCTTTATTGAATGTTCATGATTACAGGAGTCGGAAAGGATACAGCATGCAAAAGTAAGCAATATTAGGTAAACATTACAAAGAACATTTAACATTGCCAAGTACTGGGTGTTTAGAAGAAGAAAATAGAATAAAAAAAAAAAAAGATATGACTGTTGAGAATATAACATATTGTTGTTCTGGTAGTCTTATGGTATACAGAAAAAGGTTTTAGATAGTGTAAGGGATGGGAACATGGGTAAAGAATACCTGAATTGATTTCTTGCGTTTTAGTGTCTGTTGGAGGGGAGGAAGCGAGGCCCAGACCGACCACCCCGGTGGCGAGCTAATACTGTGGTCAGAAGGGCCCCACCTCGACCCCTACATTCATACCCGAGCTCAGGGGGATGGTGTGAAAGGGTTTTAAACGGTAGGTTCGGAGTTGAGTTTATACTAGTTTTGCCATAGTAACCAGTCTGATAATTTTCGTGTTGTCATTCCCTCTGATATCGCGTACATAATCTCATATGTAATGTGGGTTTGAACCAAGTGTATGATGTTTTCTAGGGTCGGGACATCTGAGGAAAGCCAATTTCTGGCTAGTGTCAATTTTGTACCCCGCTTATAGTGGTGAGCAGGGTAAATATTTTATTCCACGGGGTCGTGAGTTTGGGGCAGGTCCAGAGTATATGCATCAGGGACCCCTGTTCTCCGCATCCTCTCCAGCATAGTGGGGAGGATGCCGGGTTTATTGCTTGGGCTTTGGTGGGAGTAATATACCATCTAAGTGTGACTTTGAGATTTAGTTCCCATAAGTTTGCTGATTTCGTGGAGTTGTAGGTATGGCGTAGTGCTGTGGACCATTGGTTGGGGGTGAATGAATGGCCTAAGTCCTCTTCCCATTTAAGAATGGGGGAGGTTTTGCGGAGGGCTTGTTTGTTGTGTAGGAGGTTGTAGAAAAAGGAGATTCCTTTTTTTTTTTAAGTATTGTCTTGTAGATATTGCCAAGCTTGTTCATGGAGAGACCTAAGCAAGGATGGGTTTCGTAGCACGCAGTGCGACATCTGGATATATTTAAAGTATTCTGAGGGTGGGAGAGAATAGGTGTCCTGCAGAGTTGTAAAGGATTTCAGAAGACCTTGGGAGTATAGGTCTTGGATATGGGTAACTCCCCTTGATGTCCATTGGTGAATTGATAAGTTGGGGATGTGATGCTGTAGTACGGATAAAGGCAGGGGAGGATATGTAGGTGATGCGACCGTGTCGGTGTTATTTCTGAGGTATTGGAAAGCTGCAGTGGCAGCTTTTAAAGTGGGGGCTGTGTGGTGGGTTTTCTCCAATAGCAGCCAAGAGCCTAAGTCGTTGTTAGTTACATAAGTGGCCTCAATGTCGCACCAAGGTGGAAATGAGGAAGGGGAAAACCAATTGTTGAGTTGAGCTAATATGGCTGCCATATAGTAGTCTTCAATGTTTATTAGGCCTGCTCCTCCTGCCTTTTTATGATTTTGTAGAATGATGCGCGAACAGCGCGGTCTTTTTCTCTGCCAGAGAAATTGACCAAGGATGCTTTGTGCTGTTAAGAAGAAGGAATTGGGTACGGGGATAGGAAGTGATCTGAATAGATAAAGAAGCTGGGGGAGTTTATACATTTTGAATAGGGCCAGACGTCCCATCCAAGATAGAAAAGGTTTCGATAGTGTGTCCAGGTCTCCCTGAAGGGCTTTTATGGCTGGTGAGTAGTTTGCTTGGTAGAGTGTCGTGGTGCTTCTAGTTAATTAAATTCCCAAATAAGTAATGGAGCTGTCTGCCCATCTGTATGAGTGTCGGTTTTGGAGTGTAGTTTTGAGATTCTGGGGTAAGTTAATGTCTAGAATAAATCATTTTGTTATATTTACTTTGTAATAGGAGATTTTAGCATAGTCAAACAGGACTTGTTGGACCGAAGCCATGGAGGGAAGGGGGTCTGATATCATTAGAATGACATCGTCCACAAACAAATTAATTTTATGGATCTTATGACCTATGTTGATGCCGCTGATTTTAGGATTGGAGCGCACCGTCTCCGCCATGGGTTCCATAGCCAAATTGAAAATTAAGGGTGATAGTGGGCACCCCTGCCTGGTACCATTGGATATGTGAAATGGTTTTGACAGCATGCTAGAGCAGTATACTTGGGCAGAGGGGTTGGAGTATAGGGCCATGATGGCGGAGACTATGTGCCCCTGAAAACCAAAATTTTGTAATGTTAGATGGACATAGGGCCAATAGACTCTGTCGAACGCCTTCTCCGCGTCCAGAGAGAGGAGCAGAGAAGGCGTTCGAGTCTTTTCCAGGTGATGTAGGATATTAATCATTTGTCTGGTGGCATCCGATGTCTGCCGTCCTTTGGTAAAGCCAGACTGGTCCGGATTGATTAGAGTGGGTAGGATGTCCGTTAGGCGAATGGCCAACATTTTAGCATAGAGCTTTATATCATGATTTAGTAGAGAGATTGGGCGGTAGTTTTGCGGATGGGAAGTATCCTTTCCTGGCTTCGGCAAGGTCACAATTAAGGCTTTCAAAGATTCTGTACGGAGCGTGGATGAGGAGGCAGCAGCGTTGAAGAACTCACAAAGGGGGGGTATTAGAGTATTCTTAATTTTTTTTGTAGTATTCCCCTGTTAGTCCGTCTGGTCCCGGGGACTTGTTGGTGGGCATGGATTCTATAGCTTTTCTCAGTTCTGGGTGGGTAAAGGGTTTGTTTATATCCTCCAGTTGGGCGTTTGATAGGTGTGGAGGTTTTATGTTGTCTAGGAAGTTTTGGATATCTGCTAGCGTGGGCTGTTGAGTGGAGGGATCTTCGTTAAGGTTATATAGTGATCCGTAATAGGTACTAAAAGCATCCGCGATTTCCTGGGGATTAGTTAAGCGTATGCCTGAGGTTGGATGGTATATGTGAGGGATGGTCGATTTCAGTCGTTGTGCTTTGGTCAGGTAGGATAACAATTTACCCGTTTTGTTCCCGGAGGTGAAAAACTTCATTTTAAGCTTTTTTTGCTGGGATTCGTATTTGGCCAGGAGCAGATTTCTGAGATCCAGACGGAGTCGCCCAAGTTTATTTTTAAGCTCAGGATGGGGATTTCGTTTATTGATATTTTCAGTAATTTGAATTTCCTTTGTGAGTTTCTCCAGTCGCCGCGTCCTTTCCCTTTTAGCTCTGGCCCCTAGTTTAATGGCGAGACCACGGATAAATGCCTTGTGTGAGGCCCATAAAATCTCGAGGTCGCTAACCGACCCAGTGTTAATAGAGAAATATGCAGAAAGAGAGTCTTCTAAGATTTGGTGGAATGGAGCTGTTTGTAGTAGAAAGGAATTTAATCTCCAGATGCGAGTTGGGTGAGGGCAGAGATGATCTTCGATCATGATACAGATTGGTGCATGATCAGACCATGTAGCAGTCATTATGGTAGATGTTGACACTTTTTGTAAGAGCCATTGGTCTGTCAGGGAAAAGTCAATGCGTGAGTAGGAATTGTGGTATTGTGAGTGAAATGTGTAGTCCTTTTCTTCAGCATGCTGGCATCTCCATACATCGAAGAGTTGTAAGTCTCTAAGCAATGGGTTGAGGCTTAAAGGTCTCCTTATATATGGGTTTGAGGAGTCTAGATCTGGATCAGCAATTATGTTGAAGTCTCCGCACCAGATTAAAGGGCCCTGTTGTACTTTAGAGATCTTCTTGTGGAGTTTCCATAGGTAGCGTATCTGGTGGGTATTTGGGGCATATACATTCACAATCGTGTATGTGATGTCGTTTAGGGTACAAACTAGGATGATGTAACGGCCGCTTTCATCTGAGAGGTTGGCTATGAGTTTGAAGGATATTGTATGTTTGATGGCTAGGAGGACCCCGCTTTTCTTTGTGGGGGCGCAAGCAATAAAGTTGTGGGGAAACAGTTTGTGGCTACATTTTGGGGGTTGTGAAGAGCGGAAATGAGTCTCCTGTGCACATCACAATTGGATTGAACTGCAAGTTCCCAAAGGGATGCTCTTTTTGCGGGATGATTAAGTCCTTTGATGTTAATGGTTAATAGTTTAATACCCATAATCCGTAGTTAGTGGTAGTTCAGGTGCGAGTTCGGTGTATCGGAACAAGCTAGTAACTAGAGGGAAACAAAAAGATAAACGAAGTGTAGAACAAGCGCGAATGTAGGCGCTGATGAACTGTTAACTGGGGTGAAAAGTTAAGGTGACCTAGAGCTCTTGGCACCGTTCCGGGCTGTTGTATTTGCTTGTATCACAACATTTGTCAGCGAGGACGTTGCTTTTGACTTGAGAGTTGTGGTAGAGGGTTGGTAGTTGGTGCATGGCCAGCATCGCGGGGATTTAATTCTTGACCTTCTCCTTCAGGAATAATTCCCCATGATCGCAGTCGGTGTAGGCCGTCATTGAGTGATGTGATAAGGTATTTGGTGTTTTCATGAGTAACTAGAAGTTTTGCCGGGTTGATCCATTGGTACACCAGCTTATGGTTCCGTAGAGCCTTAGTATTGGTGTTGGGTTTTCACGTGATAAAAGTGGATTCGGAGTATTACATCCCGTGGGGTAGCATTGGGTAGGTGAGATGGCTTGGGGAGCCTGTGGGCTCGGTCAACGACCAGCTCTGAGTTTTTGAGTTCTGGACAGATGGATTTGAATAGAGTGCGGACATATGTGGTCAAATCCTGGTTTTGTACTTCTTCAGATATTCCTTGTGGTCATTGTGGGTGTCTATTAAGTCATTGACCGTGGCAGAGCATGTTGCCAGTTGATTTTCTACCTGAGATACTCTGTTGCTGACAGAAGTGATTTCTTGTTTGAATTGGTGCATCATGGATACCATATCGGATTGTATTGTGTTCCTTAGCGACACCAGCATTTCTTTAAGCAATGTGTCCATTACTGGTTGGTTGGTAGTTGGGAATAGAGCAATGGCGTCTGTTGTTGGTGGGGATGTGTGACTGAGGAGGCAACTGGCATATTTCTTTGGTGGTTTGTTCTGGGGTGTCCAGCCTCATCCTCGGCTTGGCTGGGCTCCCTGTTATCGAGGTGTTGATAGGTAGACCGTTGGTATTTGGGGGGTACTGTCCATTTCTGAGGAGTCGTTGTCCAAGACAGGCTCCATCTCCGCTGCAGGGGTCTCCCTTTGAGGGGGTGTTGGATGATGAGGCGAGCGGTCCCGTGAGGTCGCAGTAGTGGTGTTGTCTTGGTTTCTGCGATCTGCAGGCTGGAACATGTAAGTTGTAAGCTTCTGTGTTGGTCTTTCGTTTTTTCTTTTACTGGCCATCTAGAGCTGTAAACGTGGGGTTGTTCTAAAGCAGGATCTTGCTCAATGCTGGGTTGCGAATTGTTAGTGGTGGTTCCTATGGCCCGTAATGATGCGCTGGGCTTAGGGCCTGGTGGCCATCTCAGCTTCTGGTTAGTTGATGAGTTGTGTTTGGATTGCCGGTGGACTGGGGGCCGGGGTTTCTCGTTGTGGTAAGTTTAACGGGCGGAAGGGCCCCTGGAGGGTTAATGTCAGAGTCGGTTTCTAAAGGTAGGTTCTTGGAGATGAGGCAAGGGAGTCTCTGGAGTATTTTCTGCAGATTAGTTGAATTAGAACTGGGGATATGCTTTCTGTAGGTGTTTCCTGGGTCTGTTGGTGGTTAAGGCGATTTTGAGGAAGGATCGGGTGCACCAATATGGCCACTGAGTAGGGAGCTCTGTGTCGCCGGCTGGTACTGCAGGGGTTAAGTGGGTCCTCAGGGATGTAGATAGGCACTATGTGCTGATGTGTATAAGGTCTCTCCGGTCCCTGGGCTCTTGGGATAAGTGTGGGAGTCTCTCGATTCTTCCGTTGGGAGTCCCAATATGGCGGTCGCGGAGGCCTCGCTGAAGCCTCGGACTAAATTTTCGCCCGCTTCCGCTCCGAGTACCGCCGCCGTTCTCCGGATTGCGTTTTTTTTTTTTAAAGGGTTACTGTATTGTATTGGGGGCTTCCAGAGGGGTGTCAGGTTGATGGCTAGGTGGCTCTGGTGAGGGATTGCTACAGAAAATGCCGCCGGGTGGTTGTCAGGCTGTCTAGGCCACAATCCGGTGCCGATTTTGGGGGTTTAAGTTCCCAAAAACTCCTCTGCAGCGATGTATGTGATGGAGAGGGTAGGGATGGTGTGATAGACTGACTCACCGAGTTCGTAAGGCGCTGGATGGCGATGGATTTGTAGGAGCTCACTGAGATGCGTCCATCTCTGTCCACGGCAGGTCACGCCCCCGGCCGAAGATTTTAAATAGGAAAATACTGTGTTGTGAATGGAGCCCATTGTCTCCTATGTAATTATGAAATAATCATTGCACAATAAATACATCGTTTTTTAGTAAGTGCACAGTATAATTTATAGAGTTTTTACATTTTTCTTTTCTAGAAAGTCTCCAACAAGGCCTAAGAAATAAGCAAGTTAGTTAGAGAACCTCTACATAATTTAAACAGTGTAATGGGATATATGGTGGAGTTTGTGGATGTTTTAAAATGCACTTTTATATAGTTTTCATATTGTATATTGTAAATATAATAAAAATGTAACAGCCATTAGTGTCATGCTTCACTATAGTTCTATTTGCTGTCTTGCAGACTGTAGAAAAATGAGAGGACTCGCTAAGACTCCTTTCACACTAAGGAGCTCTTCACTGGACTTTTAGCAAGGTATTAGCCACAAATATGGCATTGCTGTGAGAGAAAAGGCTTTTTATTTTTAATTATCTAGATAACATCCTGCATTTGTCACAAGCCAGGAATGTTGTGATGTTCAACTGGGAAATTGACTTCAGAACTGGAGGGCTTTGGTTGGATAATCAAGTCAACCTAGTCAACTTCATTCAACTAGGGCTCTAATTTATCTCTAAGCCCAATATAACACTTTTCCATCATCAACAGTTCATTTTGACAGAAAAAAATGCTCTGGTCAGGAATCAAGTCCTCCGGAAAAAAAAAAACAGCACTTGTTTTGTTACACCCCCAAAAGTAATTGAGGGTCATTATGGGTGTTGGCTTTTTATATTTTATGAACTATAATACTGTATCACCAGTAGCTGTGCACTCCTCATCACGTCAGTGGCATTCAGGGATAGGTGAGGGATGGCTTTGTCTATATTAGGAATTCAGTCCTGTCTGATTTAAGAAATCTTTTCTATAATCTATTATAGCACAAACGCAGCTTATGGCGATGGACAAAACCCCCACATTTATCAAACTGCCATTCCCTTCAGTACATTTTGTGAGTGATGGTGACATCAGACTCTAGGTTGGGATAGAGGGGTGTAGGGCCAATGTCAGGGAGAGGAAACACAGGAGAGATAGTATTTACTCTCTCACCCATTGTTCTCTAATGTTCTGGAACTGAGAGAAATCTGGAACACTTTCAAAGTCTTCTATCACAAACATGAGGGAAAGTCAGACTCTTTACAGCTGGATAACAAGGCATTACTGTTTTATACAAAAGAAGCAAAGAGGACACAGTTGAACACTCCTGAAAAAGAAGGAGCCAGTCTTGGTCTCTGCAAACGCAACACAATATACTTACCAGGCAATTTTAACATGAAGGCCTACTTCTTGTAAAGGAATATTGCAGACAACACCAGAGGACCTCTTCATTTACAAATCTTCTTTCAGATAGTCAGCAGGCTAGGACTACCAGGGCTAGACCTGTTTGCACTCAGGTTCACCAACAAGATATTCATTTCTCTTGTCCTCTAGCAATAGGGACACATGCATTGTTAGCTGCTTGGTGACTTTGTCTAGCCTACGCCTTCCTTCCAGCTCCTCTAGTATACTAATTCCCATGGAGGCTGCAGTTCAAGAGGAGCATAGTTATTGCTATTCTGCCATAACAGTCTCGAAACCTGTAGTTTCCACTCTTGTGGGAACTCAAGCTACTGTAGAAGATTCAATAGTATTGCCACAGATTAATGACCTATTTACCCAGGGTAAAATTGTATACCTATGCCATCAGTGCCTCAATTTGATGGTTTGGCTTCTGAAAGGGCACAGATAACCAAGTTAGGGGTGCATCCTTGAAGTGGTTAATAATCTTCACTTTGGTCCATACGGGGAAAGAATATTAATAAGCTTTATTGGAAAAGTTGGGCAAAGTTTCAGCCATTTGCAGCAGAAAGGAACTTTGGTGTATCAATTCCCCAGATTCACCATGTTTTGAAAATTCTGCATGCTGATTTAAATAAAGTGTTAGCCATTTGGACACTGAAAGCATAGGCGTCTGCATCATCACCGTTTTTTTTTATCGATGTGAATAGGGCATTGCACATCCTAACGGTTCAGTTCACAAAGGCATTGATGCATCTTAAGCCTCACAGATGCACCCTAAAGTGATTGTAAAGTCTTGTTTTTTTTTAAATAACAAACATGCCATATTTACTTCCTCTGTACAGTTGGTTTTGCACAGAGCAGCCCGGATCCTCCTCTACTTGGGTCCCTCTTTGCTGCTCCTGGACTCTCCCTCTTATCGAGTGCCCCCACAACCGACAGCTTTCTATGGTGGCACCCGAGCCGAGTCAGAGCTCTGTGTATCCATTCAGATGCAGAACCCCGACCCGGCCCCGTCCCCTCTTCCCTGATTGGCTGACTGACTTTGATTGACAGCCACGGGAGCCAATGGCACTGCTGCTGTGTCTCAGCGAACCAGAAGGAGTGTCCTGGATGGCTTAGACATCCGTGGACATCGCTGAAGAGAGAAGGGGCTCAGGTAAGTAATTGGGAAGTGCTGGCTGCAACACACAGGTTTTTAATCCTAATACAAGGAATTGATTACAATAAAAACCTTCTGCCTTTACAGCTCCTTTAAGCCCTTAATGAGATCTGCCATACCTTTACTGGAGTTTCTTGTGAGTAAGCTATTTCAACCTACAGATTCAAGCTCATTAATAGACCTGAAAGCTAAATCACAGTTTCTTGCTAATATACTGACATTTGCTTCTACAAGAGGGGCCTCCGAGTTGTGAGCTTTGAGTTCTAAAGAAGCTATTTCAACTTTATATCTAGGTGAGTAGTACTACAGTATATCCCAAAATAGCAAATTAATTAAAGAGGAACTGCAGTCTGCTCACATAATTTGTAATAAAAACATTTTTGCCATTCTGAAGCTTCCCTCCAACCACTTTACATATTAGTTTATATACAGTCAGGTCCATAAATATTGGGACATTAACACAATTCTAATGTTTTTGGCTCTATACACCACCACAATGGATTTTAAATGAAACAAACAAGATGTGCTTTAACTGCAGACTTTCAGCTTTAATTTGAGGGTATTTACATCCAAATCAGGTGAATGGTGTAGGAATTACAACAGTTTGTATATGTGCCTCCCACTTTTTAAGGGACCAAAAGTAATGGGACAGATTAACAATCATAAATCAAACTTTCACTTTTTAATACTTGGTTGCAAATCCTTTGCAGTCAATTACAGCCTGAAGTCTGGAACGCATAGACATCACCAGACACTGGGTTTCATCCCTGGTGATGCTCTGCCAGGCCTCTACTGCAAATGTCTTCAGTTCCTGCTTGTTCTTGGGGCATTTTCCCTTCAGTTTTGTCTTCAGCAAGTGAAATGCACGCTCAATCGGATTCAGGTCAGGTGATTGACTTGGCTATTGCATAACATTCCACTTCTTTCCTTTAAAAAACTCTTTGCTTGCTTTTGCAGCATGCTTCGGGTCATTGTCCATCTGCACTGTGAAGCGCCGTCCAATGAGTTCTGATGCATTTGGCTGAATATAAGCAGATAATATTGCCCGAAACACTTCAGAATTCATCCTGTTGCTTTTGTCAGCAGTCACATCATCAATAAATACAAGAGAACCAGTTCCATTGGCAGCCATACATGCCCACGCCATGACACTACCACCACCATGCTTCACTGATGAGGTGGTATGCTTTGGATCATGAGCAGTTCCTTTCCTTCTCTATACTCTATTCTTCCCATCACTCTGGTACAAGTTGATCTTGGTCTCATCTGTCCGTAGGATTTTGTTCCAGAACTGTGAAGGCTTTTTTAGATGTTGTTTGGCAAACTCTAATCTGGCCTTCCTGTTTTTGAGGCTCACCAATGGTTTACATCTTGTGGTGAACCCTCTGTATTCACTCTGGTGGCGTCTTCTCTTGATCGTTGACTTTGACACACATACCCCTACCTCCCGGACAGTGTTCTTGATCTGGCAACTGTTGTGAAGGGTGTTTCCTTCACCAGGGAAAGAATTCTTCGGTCATCCACCACAGTTGTTTTCCGTGGTCTTCTGGGTCTTTTGGTGTTGCTGAGCTCACCGGTGCGTTCTTTCTTTTTAAGGATGTTGCACACAGTTGATTTGGCCACACCTAATGTTTTTGCTATCTCTCTGATGGGTTTGTTTTGTTTTTTCAGCCTAATGATGGCTTGCTTCACTGATAGTGACAGCTCTTTGGATCTCATATTGAGAGTTGACAGCAACAGATTTCAAATGCAAATAGCACACTTGAAATTAATTCTGGACCTTTTATCTGCTCCTTGTAAATGGGATAATGAGGGGATAACACACACCTGGCCATGGAACAGCTGAGCAGCCACTTGTCCCATTACTTTTGGTCCTTAGAAAGTGGGAGGCACATATACAAACTGTTGTAATTCCTACACCGTTCACCTGATTTGGATGTAAATACCCTCAAATTAAAGCTGAAAGTCTGCAGTTAAAGCACATCTTGTGGGGGTGTGGCTAGCCGGTGACAGAGACGGCCGCATAGAAACGGAGCTCCGGGCCTCGGGACACCCAGCAACGAACACAGCGAGGAGAGTGAGCCCAAACCATGTCCGTGGACACATCTCCAGCCCTGCCACCCGGGGATCAAAGGAAGAGGAGCTCGCATCGCGCGGCTCCGCAAAAACTGACGGACTTCTTCTCGGCCAAGAACGGCAAGGGAACCCAAGATGGCGGAGTCCCTTCGTTACAGACCACGCTAGCAGACGACCCGCCATCAAGCTCCAGCTCATCAGCTACCTCAGTAGGTACTGCAATTTACCTACGTAATACAGGGAAACCTCTCACTCTCCCCCGGACAGCCCCACGACCCGCAGCCCTGCAAAATCTAAAAAAGCCAGACAACATAGTGACTCAGGAGATGAGTCTGATATGGAGGAAGAACGATCGCAGGCACAGGCCCCGCCACTTACATTAGAACAGTTCCCCTCCTCCTCCCAGCCAGTCGCCATTTCTGACATGAAGGAGATGCTGATCTCCCTAAGGGATACCATGCATTTTGACTTGAAAAGAGCTTTGGCCCCTATTAAATCTGACATATCAGAATTGCAACAAAGAGTGGAACTTGTGGAAAACAAACTTGACGAATCATATGCAGCCCATAATGACATGGTTGAAGCTTATCATGACCAACAGACAGAACTGCAACGTTTAGCGACAAAAGTCGCTGATCTAGAAGATCGCAGCCGTAGGAATAATATAAAATTCCACGGAATTCCAGAATCAATATCCCAAACGGATCTGCAGCCATACCTACGCCAATTACTCCATGTCTTGGTCCCAACAACCAACGAAAAGGAGCTTATCATAGACAGAGCCCATAGACTTCCTAAACCATCTTTTATTCCTAGCTCCGCCCCACGCGACGTCCTGGCTAGGATCCATTTCTTTCATGTAAAGGACGAAGCTATGAGGAGTATTCGGAAAAGCCCTCAACTAGAAGGCCAATTTGCTGGAGTGGCTCTTTATAACGACCTATCCCAAGCCACCATACAACTCAGAAAAAAGCTCCTGACAGTCACCAAGGCGCTAAGGAACCACGACATTAAATACCAGTGGGGCAACCCCTCAAAACTGATTGTCACATACCATGACAAGACGCATAACATCTTCTCTCTTGAAGCAAGATTAAAATACCTAAAAGCGGGGGGGCGTGGCCTGAAGAGCAGCAAGGAGGACGCTTCTTCACAGAGCTCCGGTTCTCCTTCTCTCCATCCAGGACCATCCGGATCAACAGAGGACGGGTGAGCCACCACATCACCCGGGGGTATACACCAACACCCCAGCTTCATCACAGGGGGAAAATTTTGGTGAAAGGCGCCCCCAAGCTCCAGCGTTCCAGGCCGCCAGTGCGGCCTCCATACAAGCACCAGGCCGGCGTTATCCGGCTCCTGCAGGCCCATCTACAGTAGATAAACACACCCAAAACGCGGGATTACCTGCCATCCATCCCCCCACAGCCCTCTGCTGGATTAACGGCCCGTTTTGTGAACGGCCACCGCACCCGATCCGGGCCACATCAACTAATTGAGGCTGCGGCTTCAATTGCGGCCTAGTCGGGAAAAATTCAGAGGCTGCCATCTTGTGGCCTAAGTGGATTTAGCACCTAACTTTACATCCCATACACAGGGGAACACACAGAAACAGCAATCCACAACGATGACTATTAAAAAAACCTCGGAAGTGCCTAATATAACCTGCAATTCCTGTCAGCAACACTGAGGCCTATGCACAGCGGCCATCTTGGCACACCCAACCTCTCCCTGTGGTAATCTTACTCTGCTTGATCTCTCACTCTGTCCTCATTTCCAGGGCAGGCCAGTCTACCAAAGCATTAGATAACAACCTAGCTTTACACCGGTTGGAGGTCATATTGTTTAACACCAGTGTACTACAACTATCCTATCTTGTTAAAGCAGACGCATAGCGGCCATCTTGCCTCACCCGACCTCTCCCTGAGGTACTTCTCACTCAGCTTGAATCTCCACTCTGTCCCCGTTTCCACAACTAACCAACCTACAAGGACAATGGTTCTTTAATACTCTTGCTCTGCACCGTTCGGAGATTATTTAGCCTAACGCTTACTACAAATACCTTATTCTGATAATATATATACTGACTGTAACAAGCACATACAATGTCAGCCTCTCGCAAAAGGAAAGACTACCGCCCACCAAAAAAACTTACAGAGTTTTTCTCCCCACCCATGAGAAATGAGTCCCAAAATGATAAATGTGATTTGTCATCAGACAGATCCTACACTGATCTCCCTGACGCAGGGGACACAGACCTATCTGGATCCCAAGATGCTTTACAACACCGGCATCAATCCCCAGCATCCTCAACCAGCAGCAGCCCAGCCAAATCTAGGATGCGCTTGGAAGTGGAATCACACAATAGTGAACTGGCTGGCGATCAAGATCTTACCTTGACTCACATAGCCCATCGCTCCCCAATTGCTGACTTTCCCACAAGTGGACAACCAGTCCTTGACACCACCCTAAAGGAAATGCTTTTGTCCTTTCAATCATCTATGCACCATGACATACTAACTATGTTTCACAAATTCGCCACGGAGATGCAGTCCGTAGGTAGAAGAGTTCACACCTTTGAACACCAAATGGGGTCTATGACAGAAACAGTAAACGATCTAGTGGATGCTCACGAGAACACCCGAGATGAACAACTTTGGATGAAAGCCAAAATAGCTGACCTCGAGGATAGGTCCCGGTGCAACAATGTTAAACTGAGGGGCGTCCCTGAAAGTGTTCTCCCCAACGACCTCAATGCATATGCAAGGAAGCTTATAACTACACTTCTCCCTGACCTTAATCCCATAGAGGTTACCATTGATCGAATACATCGCCTGCCTAAACCTCTGCATCTCCCAGCAGAAGTCCCAAGAGACGTATTAATGAAGATCCATTTTTTCCATACGAAAGATCAACTCCTAGCAAAGGCGAGGAACCTGGGTCAATTGCCAACGCCATATGCCCAAATCCAATTATATGCAGATCTATCTCAATATACTCGCCAACTACGACGACAACTGAGCACCATCACCAAAGCCCTCAACAACCATAAAATACCCTATCAATGGGGCTTTCCCACAAAATTGATGGTAACCAGAAATGGAATTAAACATCATATCACCAACGTCGAAGATGGCATCAAAGCACTCCGACAATGGGGAATCCTGCCAGAAATACCTAAACAGTCACAACACAGCCAAAGAGGAAATCAGCATATGACCTCACCCAATGCGAGATAACACAGTTATTCTACAGTCGTCTTCCAGATAGGCGTTACTACAGTTCAGCTTACTAGTACTTATACTTTCCGAACCGGTGTTCAGCAATTGCTGCATCGTCCACAAACTTTACCCCCAAATCTTAGGCAGCTTGGTATTGCCTTGAATGCTGCTAAACCCTGCTGTTCAACTTCCCCTCTGCATTGAAGCTATATTACAATTACTGCACCATAAGAAAGTTTGACAACTGTCCTTTTTTTTTTTTTTTTTTTGTATTACTTTCATTTTAACCTACCACTTCTTCCCCTGACATCTAGAAAATCTTCACCTGAACCACCTGGTCGTGCATTGTACTATTTAAGCTCCAGCTGTCCAGAACAGGGCAACTTCTCATACCTACATCTCCTATCATCTGCCTCGTCCAAGAAAACCTCCTACCGTGAGTAATTAAACTATATACTTTTCACACTGCTCCACTATCATTTACAATGCCAAAAATCCTATCTCTAAACTCTAAGGGTCTGAACCACCCGGCTAAAAGGGCCTCATTATGGTGTACAGCCAATGACTCACATAGTGACATTGTATGCATACAAGAAACGCATTTCAAGTCCGGAGAAGAGCCAAAATTTACAAATAGACACTTTCCACACATCTACAAAGCATCTGGTCCTAGCAAGAAAAATGGTGTCCTTATAGCTATAAAAGATACAGTTTCGGTAACCTTGCACAATTCCTTGGTGGATTCAGAGGGCAGATATCTGGCCATTGTATGCACCTTAAACAACTCCAAATACACCATTGTGAACGTTTATGCACCTAATAAGAGACAAATCAGATTTATGAACAAACTCATGAAACAAATCAACAATATTCGGTCGGGTCACCTCATTATGTGTGGAGACTTTAACATGATCCCAGACAGCCAAATGGATACCTCATCAAAAGCAACCAGACTTCCCTCCAAAATGGGAAATTTCATCAGAGATAACAACTTATTCGATGTCTGGAGATGTCACCACCCTTCTGAACGTGACTATACCTTTTTCTCCCATCCACACAATACCTATTCCCGTATTGACTACTTTTTGGTGGACAAATGGACATTACCCCGGGTATCGGAGTCCCTTATCTCCACTATTACCTGGTCCGATCACGCACCCATCACTATGAGCATTGATAATGCAACATTGTCCTTCCCGACTAGGATCTGGAGAGCCGATGCCCACATCTTACAATCCCCGACATACTCAGCAATTCTGCAAGAGAAACTGGAAGAATACTTCAAAATGAATTCAGGATCTGTGGCGGACCACTTCACCCTCTGGGGCGCTCACAAAGCGTTCATCAGGGGGATCATTATCCAGCTGGCAGCCAAGGAGAGGAGGAGGAGATCACAGCATCTAGACACCATTATATCCTCTATAAGAAACATAGAGATCCAAAACCAAATCCAAAATCGAACCCCAGCACAAATCTAAAAGATCAACTACTTCACCTTAGATTAGAATTGAGAATGAACCTACTGGACAACTTTAAAAAAGTCCAAAACAAATTTAGAGCATCCCACTATTCTACAGGTAACAGAGCAGGGAAAGCCATGGCCCTTAGATTAAAAGGCCACTATAAGAAATTGAAAATTCCCCATCTTTATCACCCCTCTACTACAGAAAAAATTCTGGACCCACAGAATATAGCGGACGCCTTTAGCAGCTACTATAGTTCACTATATAACTTAAAAGATGATTCTTCTACCTCCCAGCCAACCTCAGCAGAGATTAATTCTTTCTTACAAGGCGTCAACTTACCAAAAATCTCTCCTGAACAACTGACTAAATTGAATGAACCTTTTACTCCACAAGAAATAATGGATACAATATCCTCCCTACCCTCCAACAAATCACCAGGTCCTGACGGTCTTACAGCCGAGTATTATAAACAATTTAAAACCGTTCTAGCTCCATTTTTTGCACTAGTATGTGATGATGCTGCCTCCTCCTCCTCTCTCCCTCCAGAAATGCTCAAGGCTCTTATTATAACTCTACCGAAGCCAGGGAAGGAACCAACATTACCGCAAAACTTTAGACCCATATCTCTTCTCAACACTGATACAAAAATTTATGCAAAACTCATAGCCACCAGACTGGTTGACTTGATGCCCCTACTTATCCACCAAGACCAATCAGGATTCACGAAAGGGAGGCAAACGTATGATGCCACTTGTAGAATGATCAACATCATAAACTATGCTGAATCCACCAGAACGCCTTCTCTGCTCCTGTCTTTGGATGCAGAGAAGGCGTTCGATAGGGTCCATTGGGACTACCTTAGAGCAGCTCTATCTAAGTTTGGCTTGCAAGGCTACATTTTTTCAGCAATTATGGCCCTATATTCTTCACCCTCTGCTCAAGTCTACACCTCGGAAATGCTCTCCAAACCATTTAGCATTAGCAATGGCACCAGGCAAGGCTGCCCTTTATCACCACTTATTTTCAATCTGGTAATGGAACCTTTAGCAGAACACATTAAGTCACACAATAAAATTACAGGTTTTCGGATAGGCACCAAGGAACATAAAGTGAGCCTGTTTGCGGATGACGTAATTTTGATGCTTACCAACCCACATTCTTCCCTGGCTTCGGTCTAATCTGTCCTCCAATGCTTTAGCAATGTATCATACTATAAAGTTAATGAGACCAAATCCTCCATTCTAGACTTGGGCATGGATGGAGTAACTAGTAACTTACTACTAGAGTTGAGCGAACCTCTGGAAGTTCGGGTTCTGCTGGTCCGTCCGAACTTCGGGACAAAGTCCGGGTCCGGGTCCGGACGGAACCCGAACGATCGCACGGCCTGCCTGGTCGTCTTGGGCTTGAAGGTCTCCAAGCGAGTTGAGATCATCATTCAATGATCAATGAGGTAGGTACGGGTTCAGATCTTACCTCCTAAACCAGAGTAATTGAAATATCATACTATGTAACGATTTCGTAACCTCCTGTCTAATCTGGCTTCGGTCCCTTCTTACACCCAACCATTCGTAGTTTTAATGCAGTAGGCGTTTGTCCGAGTGAAATACAAGGAACCACGGATAGGCTTTTGGACATTAAAATAACACACTGAATTACACAAGACGATTTCCAAGGTAATGGTCTAACTTTTATTCACCACTATTTCCCGTCGG
>BLSH010373664.1:322607-347800 GCA_018402905.1 Glandirana rugosa | reverse complement strand
CTATGCAGAGCTTGATCTGCAACTCAAAGCAGCGGTATGTGAAATCTCTAATTTCTGCTATCTGTCCTCAGAGCAACAGCACAGACAGCAGTAGTAAAGTAATCTATCTCAGGATGCAGGATCAGGTCTTAAAATGGCTGAAATCTGTCCCTCACGCCGTCAGCTACCTTTCCCTACACTAACCCAAGGAGCATGTGACTGCAGCACTGTGACTCCAGCTTATAAAGAGGCTGGGTCACATGATGCACTGGCCAATCACAGCCATGCCATTAGTAGGCATGGCTGTGATGGCTTCTAAGGGCAAACCAGTGAAACGCTTGTTGATTGGCTGCCCTGCAGCTTCTCAACACGTGGAGTAAAATAGCAGAACCCCGGACCGAACCCGAACGATTTTTGAAATGTCCAGGTCCGGGTCCGTGCCACGGACACCCGAAAGTTCGGTACGGACCCGAACGTTACAGTCCGGGTTCGCTCAACACTACTTACTACGCATTACATACCCTTATGCATGGGCAAATTCCGGTATCACATATCTAGGAATTACGCTTACCAAATCAACAAAATCTATGTTTACCCATAATTACTCTACAGTCAGATCCATGCTTACACTGGAAACTTCAAAATTGTCCAAATTTGAATTCTCATGGGCTGGTCGCCTGGCAGCCTTTAAAATGATGGTCCTCCCCAGACTACTATACCTATTTTGCACATTACCCCTACCACTTACAGTCTCCTACATTAAATCTCTCCAATCAGTCCTCCATCAATTTATATGGCAGGGGAAAAAACCCAAATGTAGCCACCAACGACTAATAAAACACAGACTTGTGGGAGGTTCTGGTCATATCGACATCCGAGACTACTACCTGGCCACCATTCTCTCACAACTGAAAGACTGGTTGTCACCAAAACCGAATACATTATGGGGGAATATCGAAAACGAAACAACACCAGGTCCTAACCTTAGAGATTGGCTCTATAGCACAACAGTTAAACCACCTCACACCAAAATATACTCACCAACTGTCCAGGCAACTATTAAGGCATGGAATATCCTACATCACTCTAAGTGGACTAACGTACCTACTAAACCAGTCCCAATTCCCATACATGTGCTATCACTACTGTCCCCAGACATGCACATACCTGACTGGCTGACAGCCTTAGCCCACAATACTAAAGACCTCAGACCACGAATCCTTCACAAAACATTTCATCAAATCCAAAACGTGACTACAGCTCCTAACAAAGATTTCCATGCATTCCATAGAATACAACATTGCTTAGCATCTTACCCGACTTTGGAAAGCTCTATACCCATAGAATTGTGGAACTATCTCTTCTCCAACCACACAGCCCGTAAAGGGACCTCTTTAATCTATTCAACCCTTCAAGAGAAAAAATCATTTGAGAAATCCAAGCCCTTTAAAGAATGGGAATCACACTTTCACATGGTATTCACAGATACCCAATGGCAGTCGGCGCTTAGATCCATTTTCAAATCTACATGCTGTACTGCACTCTGGGAGGTTACACAAAAATTAACCATGAGATGGTACCTGACCCCTCATAGGCTAAATTCTATGTTTCCCGATGTTCCTGCCACATGCTGGAGAGGCTGCGGCCTCACTGGCACTCTACCTCATATCTTTTGGGCCTGCCCCTTACTGTCTGACATGTGGGTGAAAATCTCTACTCTGATCAACAAAATCACCAAAACTTATATCTCTCTTTCACCTCACCTAGCTATCCTCAATCTGTCCATCGAACTAATTCCACCCCAATACAGATCAGTAATCACACACATTCTTCTGGCTTGTAGACTTCTGATAGCTAGAAACTGGAAGTCCCAACGATTGCAGAGGTGATTTCATTGGTTCAAACCCACCACACCTATGAAATAATGATGGCATATGGCAAACCCACACAACGCAAAATTACCACCCACTGGGAGCCCTGGAACACATGGTACAACAAGTATATTACTATACCGCGAAAACATTTCTATTAGATTTCCATTTTAGATTGCTATGACAATGTAGATGTGGCAATCCATCCCTACCTTGATCCTTCTTCTTTATCCTTACTATGACCCAATGGCACCTTTGCTTTCCTCGCTTCCCCCCCTATTACTGCAGAGGGGGAATCCCCCCGTTTTATGTATTCAATTTCTGTTGAAAGAACGTTTGTTTACCTAAACATCAATTAGCTACTGATCTCAAGTTAAACTGTTAATACTTGACTCTTGCACTTTCATTATAATTGTATATCCTCGAGCCGGGGAATGCCCAGAGGCTCTGTTCTGTATCTCCTTTATAAAACCTAATAAAAACAATTTGAAAAAAAAAAAAATACCTAAAAGCCTGGGGCATACTACCAGTGGAATCCATGCGTGAACAAAGACCAGGACCCAGGAAGCTTAGGCAGGACTGGTCCACCTGATGCATATACAAGACAAGTCTTACTCTCCCTTAAGCAACAAACAATCGTCCCCGGCCAAATTCCATCAGGCCTATGTGGATACCCTCACTCCACGATATTATACTTACACCACAAAACCCTCACTTACAATATACGCAGGATGCCCTGCTACTGGTTCCTGTGATCTCTCTCAGGTCCCTTTTTATGTTCTTTTTGTTTCCCCTGTTCTTGGTTCTGTTTTTTCTTGTTCTGCCAGGTGACTCAACTAAGGTTCATGCCAATCATTCCAACCACCTCAACCAAGTCTACTTCACCTCAACTTCAAAGGTCTCGATAATTCCTCAACCAAAACTCTACGCGGACATCCCAAACCATGACTGGACACTCGCCCAAAACAACTCTAAAAGAAGCTCATCTACAAAAGTAAGTGGAATATCCCAGCTCATACTTTCACCACAAACTCTGAACCCTTATATCAACACTATACCAGCAATCCTAAAAAACCCACCATGCCTATTAAATTTGTCTCAATGAACGTAAAATGCCTCAACAGCTCCTTCAAGCGCAGCCTCATGTGGTCTGAAGCTGAAAAGCTTAAAGGAGAAGTTCTATGCATTCAAGAGACTCATTTCTCAACGAACAATCCGCCAAAGTGTTCCCACAAAAGATACCCACACACCTTTTTCGCCAACGCCCAGAAGAAGCATAACGGAGTCCTAATTGCAATTCACGAAACTATCGCCTTTGTTCTACAAGACTCGATCATTGACCCCGTTGGTCGCTTTATAATTCTAGTATGCACCCTGAACAATATTCTTTTTACTATAGTTTCCTTATATGCACCCAACAAGGGACAATTGTCATTTCTGCAGAAACTGCTGAAAAAGATTAACAAAATACGCAAAGGTAGACTACTCCTGCTTGGCGACTTCAACCTGATCCCTGACTCCTCACTAGACCGTTCCAAACCAACATGCAAAAAGAATCCAACTCTCCAAAACTTTTTACACACCGAATCACTGTATGATACGTGGAGATGCACCCACGCTGGAGAAAGGGATTACACCTTTTTCTCCTCCACTCATAGATTATACACAAGAATCGACTTAGCTATCACAGACCTTCCTACATTACATCTAATCCAAGCATCATCAATCGAACACATCACGTGGTCAGACCATGCCCCAATTACTTTAACCCTAACCGATCAACACAACGTGAGACCTACCCTTTTATGGCGAAACAATACACACATTTTTCAAAAGGAGTCACATCGGGTTCAGATCGCCAAGCATCTCCAGGAATTTTTTCATTTTAACAAAAGTAATGAAGGTGATATCAGCAATGTATGGTGTACACACAAAGCCTACATAAGAGGTATTCTTCTACAGACAGCGGCCAGAGAGAAAAAAACAGAGAACAAGCAAAATAACCTCCCTGTTGACCCAAATTGCAACCCTAGACATGCAAAACAAACAATCACCCTCCCAATCCAATCTAAATAAACTCCAACAGCTTAGATCAGAACTTAAACAAACTCTACTATATGAACATGAAAAGCAACTTAAATATCTCAAATCCTCTTTTTACTTATATGGTAACAAGGCAGGCAAGAAATTGGCGAGACAGATCCAAATTAAACAAGCCAAACGGAGAATAGCATATATGTTTGATCCTATCACAGGCAATCAAGTACAACACCCCAAAGAGATTGCAAACATCTTCAAAACATACTACGAGAACCTATACAACTTAAAAAACGACCCACATACCACTCAACCAACCCAAGAAAATATCCATAACTTCTTAACCACAGTGCAGCTCCCTCGAATATCCCCAAACCAACTGGAACAACTGAATGCCCCCTTCAAAATTGATGAATTAAAAGTAGCTTTAAACAAACTAGCATCTAATAAATCACCAGGCCCAGACGGCCTTTCGTCAGAATACTATGGTACATTTCAGGATTTGCTAACCCCCCACATGCTCGAATTATTTAACAACATAGCCTCTTCTGGGTCCCCTCCGACAGAAATGCTTAAAGCCATAATAGTGACGCTCCCCAAACCTGGGAAAAAAACAGATATCCCTCAAAATTTCAGGCCAATCTCCCTTTTAAATGTGGACATCAAATTATACGCCAAATTAATAGCCAACCAATTAGCTAAAATCACCCCATACCTGATAAACCCCGACTAAGTAGGCTTCGTCCTAAATAGACAAGCCCCCGATGGCACCAGAAGAATGCTTAACTTACAAAAATTTGTGGAAAAACGTAAAACACCATCCGCCTTCATAGCCTTGGATGCCGAAAAGGCTTTTGATAGGGTACACTGGGGATATATGCTAGAAACCCTATCGAAATTGGGACTAAGAGGGTTCATCAAATCTGCCATCTCAGCGCTCTATACATCCCCTTCAGCACAAGTCTACACAGCTTCGATCTTATTGGAGACTCTGTCTATTACTAACGGTACACGACAAGGCTGCCCACTCTCCCCAATCATCTTCACGTTAGTAATGGAACCCCTAGCAGCAGCTATAAGAAGCTCCCCCAACATTTCGGGTATTGAGATAGGTGAAAATCAATATACCATTGGGCTCTTCGCCGATGACGTTATTCTTACCCTAACCAACCTCGAAAAATCAGTCCCTGCTGTATGCAACCTCACACAGAGATTTGGCGATATATCATACTACAAAATGAAGGTAGCCAAATGTCAGGCCTTACCGATTAACTTAAACCATAAAATAAAAGTGAAGATGAAAAGTCTCTTCCCCTGCCAATGGGAGGCCACATCAATCCAATACCTGGGCACACAAATCACAGCCTCATCACGAGACCTCTATGAAGCTAATTACAAACCCTTACTAGTCTCCATTCAGAATGAATTATCCAGATTGAATAAACATTACTTGTCCTGGCTAGGTAGAATAGCCACATTTAAGATGACACTCCTACCCAAAATATTATATTTATTTAGAACGGTGCCGATTTTGCTACCTACCTCTTTCTTTAATATGATCAACTCCTATTTAAAGCAATTTATTTGGAAAGGGAAGAATGCACGCATGGCCTTCTCCACCATGACTAAACACAAGAGTAGGGGAGGGATGGGAGTCCCCTCACTCGTAGATTATTATAGGGCATCATTGCTGGACCAAATCAAATCTTGGCTAGTCCCTCACTCTCCGAAACCGTGGGTCATGGTGGAGAAGCACATGATAAAGGCCAAATGCCTTAAGAGCCTTCTTTTAGCAGTGGCATCCAAATTACCATTAATATATAAATTCAATGATTACCCATCCATCCAAGCCTCCATAGAGGCATGGCAACACTCTTTGACCTTAAACAGTGGGACTACCCAAATCCCCATCTCCAAAGCCCCTCTGCACATATTCGAATACCTAATCCCAGATCTTTCCGTCTCATCTTGGACAGATCTAGGACACGCAACCTGGGACTCACTCCCAGAAGAATTAAGGAAAAAAGACGCATATAAATGGACCCAAATAAAACACTTACTAGATAAGTCTCGAATAACTTACATTAGTGTAAATCAACACATTTGGGATTTTTACCAAAACTTCTCACAAACAAAAGCAGGCATATCACATATATATGCAACACTGCAAATAGATAAACCTTTTAAACAGTCCCGTGCTATTCTAAACTGGGAAAGAGACCTTGGGAAATCCTACACGGAACAACAATGGGAAACATCAATAAGATACTCCATAAAAGCAACACATTGCGTGCTGCACTGGGAAAACTGTTTTAAGCTAACTTACAGATGGTATTTAACCCCCGTACGCCTGGGACAGATGTACCCTGACTCTCCCACGGACTGCTGGCGCAATTGCGGTCAGAAAGGCCACCTGCTACATATCCTATGGCAATGTCCATCGATAACCAGTTTCTGGAACTCCATATTCAAGATAATCTCCAAAATCGCGCAAAAAAAATCCCTCCTACTCCTGACCTAGCCCTCCTCAATCTAACAATAGAACAATTCTCAACCCACATCAGACCAATACTCATTCACATCTTATATGCTACTAGATCAGTGGTTCTCAACTCCGGTCCTCGGGACCCACTAACAGGCCAGGTTTGCAGGATAACTGAAATACATCACAGGTGATATCATTTGCTGCTCAGTGATTGCAGTATTCTAGTCTGCATCTCCCCAAGGTAATACTTAAAATCTGGCCTGTTGGTGGGTCCCGAGGACTGGAGTTGAGAACCACTGTGCTAGATTGACTCTTACCAGCAAATGGAAGAAGGAACTGGCCCCTAATGCGTGAGAAGTCATCACCAAAACAAACCTACAATACTTACATGAACTTGCCTTTGCAAGAACAAACAACACGGTAGACAAATTCCTAAATGCCTGGCAAAGCTGGTCTGAGCTCTTGCAACCAGTATCCTGTCCACAGTACGAAGAAAATACCCCCCAGAGACCCCAGAAATAGCTGATCCAATTATACACATATATAGGCATGAGCTGAACACTCTAGTAGCCTTGGCTACAAAGTTCTACTTCTTCATCCTGGTTAACTAGTTAGTTAGATATCTTATTGTATTACAAGCACACTACAAATGCATAATAATGCACACCGTCCAACCATTTTTCTTGACATACCACTCTAATGCAATACACCTATCACCAAGCTCTCTACTTATTGGCCTGTCCACAGATAGTTCCCATTGGGGTGGCAGGCTCTTCCCGGTGAGAGTGGGAAGGTGCGCTTAGGAAGGTTTTAGGATGCTAAATATGACTGTACTTACTGAACTTATTGCACAACTGTGTTTGTTGGTATGGATGTAATACACTGATCTGCATAACTGCTTGTACTAACTTTTCAATACTCAATAAAAACTATTGTTAAAAAAATAAATAAATAAAGCACATCTTGTTTGTTTCATTTCAAATCCATTGTGGTGGTGTATAGAGCCAAAAATAATAGAATTGTGTTGATGTCCCAATATTTATGGACCTGACTGTATACTGTGATTCTGTACTTGCCAAGTATGCTGCAGAAATCTCCCTCCACTAAGTCTGGCTGCAATCATTTTAACTGTGGGCAACTGAAGCTGCTGCCTGTTCACTTCCTGGATTTACACAGACACACAGAGGCCCACCTCCAGCTCTGCAGCTCTCATTGGCACTCTTGTGACTCATCCCCCCTCCCTTCCTGGCAAACTCTCACGAGAGTGAGAGAGAGAGAGCTGTGCATGATGTCATACGCCTAGACTTTTTTCCAGACAAGAAACAGGAAGTGGGTTGTATAAGGTATTTACTGGCAGAAAAAAAAATGTTTTACTATCCAAAGTTAAAACAATAAGGGCAGAAGATTTAATAGATGGATAGATCAGCTTTAAACAATGGAGCCCTGTTCATATCCTCTAATTAATCAATATATACAAATGCTGAACATAATTCATAAATCCTTGGTGATCATAAATAATAACTTATATCAAAACAATAACAAAATAGATTTGTACCCCCTGTTATGTTCCTGATTCCATTTGGACCTAGATTGGACATTACCTACCTTATTCGCCTCTGCAGATAATGAGGAATTGCCCTTGAAATTATTTTTTGATCTAAGGGAACCCATGCTAAAACTATTATATGTTCAGCTCATGATACATTAGTGTGATGTTCAGTGGGAAAAATGCAGCTTACACTTGTGGTCAATGGGAAGAATTAGCTCCATACAGATAGCTAAAAAGATCAATGGTGTCTATAAGAACTTATCTGAGAGGCAGAAATTGGTCATTGCCAGAGGAACCCCTATCATCCCCTGGAGGAATCCTAGTTGAAAAACCCTGTTTTAGAGACTTCTAAGCAGTCAGCTATGCATAGGCTCATACTTTCTTGACCCACTACCAGTTAGATCCAGCCTCATTGCCCATAGTCCAGTTTGGACAAAAAAGTCCTAAGCTGTGTAAGTCTTAGGCCTCATACACACGGACGTTTTTTGACGCCGGCGTTTTCTGGCGTTTTTTGCAGCTCTCCATGTTAGTCAATGGCCCCATAAAAACGTTGGCGTTTCTGAGCTGTAGGTGGCGTCGGCGTTAGTGAGCAGAAAGTAGAACCCATGGCCATCGCGTTCTGAGGCTGTAACATTTTGAAGTTTTTTGACGCCGACGCCACAATATGCCAAGAAACGCCAACATATGCCACCATATGCCACCTATTATTATACCGGCATTTTCCGGCGTTTTTTGACGCCAACGTTTTTAGGTTGAAAAATAGCAGAGGGATGATTTTGTTTTAAAAAACGCCTATTGACGCCTATTGACGCAGACGCTCACTAACGCCGAAAAACGTCAATACATAACGCCGAAAAACGTCGCCTTTTTTTCCTTGACGTTGGGCCCGACGTTTTGTTTATTTTTTTATATACGCCCGTGTGTATGAGGCCTTACCAATATATTTGTTTAAGCATCCCTTCCAATGTCCTTGGTTTCTAGTTAATTCCCACCTGTATGCTGCCAGGGAGCATGGGGTTCCCACCCTAGCCTGCTTCTTAGGATGTTGAGTACATAGTTACAGACCAGGTAGGCTTGCACAAGTAAAAGAATATATCTAGGGATTGATCCTATGGAGAAGGGATGAAGTTAACCAATCTGTATGCTGCCATGTAGAATGATCAGAAAAAAAAAACGGGTACATATTTGGCAGAAATTTCCCATTTTTGTGAATTTTTGTGAAAACATGCTGATTAAAAGGTGCTTTTATTTACATTTTAACATTAGAATCTTGAGATACGTTTGTTCTTACTGGGATTGTGTAGTAGGTATAGATTGTGGATTATTAAAACTAGTGATTGATTAGCAAAAAACATATTTTTTTGTTAATTATGTGTAAATAAGTGAAATGCTTCAAAGCAGCACACAAAAGTAAGAAACCATCACTTTAAATGTAAATAAATAAGCTGTGTAGCGCTAGAAAGTGAAAAACATATAAATAAATAATAGTCCAAAACAAAGTGAACCAAGAAACTCAAAGTTAAAAAAAAGGGTTGATCATTCCACAGCAACATCCACTGAAATCCACCACCAGTGTATATACTCCAACACCATAGCCCCATGACCACTTATTACGGGGGGTCTGGGTGCTCTTGTGATGAACAAACTCCTCCAATGTAAATCTGGATCTGTGGTCGGCAAGCCAGTCAGCAAGAAATAATCTACACCACAACGGATGGATGGCTCCAGTTCATCTCCGCTCAATCCCAATGTATATCCAGTATAATAAAATAAAAGCCGCAATAGTGTGATATGGTAACAATAAAAGGATTTATTGAAGGTAATGCACTTACAATTAAGCTGAGTAAAATACACCTGTTAATCCATAAAACACACGCGATGACAGGAACAGCGCCATTTCCGCCCGACCGGTTTAGTCACAATGTAGACTTCTTCCGGGGCACGAGTAAACGCTTCCGTCATGGCCTTTATATTTCCAAAAATAAAACCAAGCCTCGTTTTCATTTAGCTCAGTGTGCGTTCCACCTATGCACCCAGCCTCCATTCAATAGAGGAAGGCATGTCCACATGACGCCGCACACCTACCCACCTGGCAATTAAGCTCCACCACGAGAAGGGAGCCAAGGTCAGGTCTTCCCATCCCATACAAACAAAAACAGCGGGGGACACCATAAAACCTGGTGATGCTCACTGGCGTCATGATAACAGGCTGTATTAATAATATCTACAAACATGTAATCTAATCACACTAATACAAGATAAAAAATGAGAGTATATAAACAAATTTATATTTAAAAATATATATAAAATTTCCAAATGGTTATCATGAGTTATCAATAAAACAATTGACATCCAGATCAATGTTGAGCCCATAAGGAACATAACTTTTTAAGAGGAAGATCCATTTGGATTCAACTTTCTAAAGTTCCTTTACTTTCAAACTACCCTGCCAATGAGAGGTGTAGCTGTCAATCCCTACAAACAAATTGCCTGTAGGATCCCTAGCGTGTACCAAATCATAGTGTCTCGATACACTATGATTTTTATATCCTTTATGGATATTGGCCAGATATTCATTGAGCCTTATATAAAGGGCCTGAGTGGTCCTGCCCACATATTGCAGGACACATGGGCACAATGGCCATCAAACGTGTCGTACAAAAACATTGGCACATACTTCAAAATGACCTGAGTTTTAGGTCCCAACTTAGCACAGAAACCTTGTATAACATACAGAGGTGTTCCCTCCTTAAAAGACAAATTGGTACATAACATCATTGACCCCCCAAGAGCACCTTTGTTTCATAATTTGGTTGGATACTACAAATGTGGGAGTTGTCAGGTTTGCAGTATCAACTGCTGCAAAAAATATTGGAGTTTGCATCACAAATAATTTCTAGGAAATACATGATCAAATCATTCATTACGTGTAGAATGACTCATGTGGTGTACCTATTGCAGCGCCCATGTGGACTCCAAAATGTGGGCAGGACCTCTCGGGGCCTTAATATATGTTGTTGGAGTATATACACTGGTGGTGGATTTCGGTGGATGTTGCTGTGGAATCATCAACCCTTTGTTTCACTTTGAGTTTCTTGGTTCACTTTGTTTTGGACTATTATTTATTTATATATTTTTCACTTTTTTGCGCTACACGGTTTATTTATTTATATAGAGTGTGGATGCAGTATTTTGTATGATTTAGAAATAAGCAGTTTCCCTAAACACTGCAACCATGATTCAATTTATCTGTGTGGATTTATACTTGAATAACGTGTCATTGCATGTCATTTTTTTTTTTTTAAATCATTCTAACATTTTATATAGGTTCACAAGGTATAGTCAGATGGGCTGTATGGCCATTGAGCCATTAGCTGGGCATCACAGCATTCTAATGGCTATACATAAGTTTATATCATAACCACCTTTTTATTATCCTTGGGAATTCTGATAAGATATATTCCTTTTTTGTTAATGGAAGTTGTGAGGGACAGAGATGACAATTCCACTGAACCATGGCTTTCTTTCACAGTCTTCAGCCAGTGTATATGGCGAGCAGAGTCTCTCTAAAAAACACACAAATATACACAAAAAGAGTATTTAAAACACAATTTAACATTTATGTGATAAATATAAATATAAAACATAAAATTGAGCATCCTAATGGCTGAATTCTGGCCAGGTAAAAAAAATCAACCAGTTACCCTTTCACATGCACCCAGGCATGCTATGCCTTTTTTATATAAGGTTTCTAATACCCACTCATACTGTACTTATCTTAACACAGTCCTATGATTTTCTGATGAAAGCAACAAGTCAGCTAAAGCTGCTCTGTAAATGGCTGACTAATCCTGTTAGTGCTCCTAACATCATCACACCTACACTATAGTAAGTGCTTTGATCAAATCCAAACTTGATTTAATTGTTGCAAAGCAGAGGGTAAAATCCATGTCATCCTGGATGGGATGTGGGGCTGTCAGAAGTACCCTCCCATTCTGCAGTGCTCAGGGTTGGAAGAATGGAAGGCATGACTATGAGTAAAGGTAAGTATAAGTGGGTCTTAGAAACCTTATTAATAACAAACATATGTTGCTTGGGAGTGCTTCTTGAGTGGATGTAGGTTTAAAGAAAATAATCCATCAGGAAGAGTTATATGAAGTTATGTGAGACTGCATATAGAGTTTTAAAGAGATACTAAAGGAAAAAAAAATCTGAACAGGCAGGTTGTTTATTGCAGATGAAACAGGCTTTGCAGGGATAATACAAAAACCTTAATGTGTGTCCAGTAGGCTTACCAACTTTGTTGGAAGGTTTGGGTCACTCTTTAAGGCTTTCCATAATTTTTGCAGGCATTCCATAAAGCTGTCAAAGTTAAAATCAGGCTTTAAGTCATACAGTAGCGGGGCATATCCCAACACTGTGTCATGGAAGCAGGCAACACGGTCTATATCCATATCATTCTCTCCAGCATAAATGGAAGCCAGGTCCACAAACACTTTTAGTTCGTTTACATCTAAATAAAACCACAAAGCAAAATCAAACCTTTTAAATAGATCAAAAACATTGAAAATGTTCAAAGGTAATATTATGTGCTCCATGATATGAACATACCCTCCAATGAATCTTTAACCCAGTTGCAAAACTCGGCTCTTAGCAAAACCTCATTAAGGCATTCAATGTGATCTTCTTTCATTTGTGATAATTTTTTTCTTGCTTTCACCACTTCTTTACTGATGAAAGATAAAGGTTTTTTCTTACAGCTTTCAAAGTCTTCAGCCTGCAATATCAAGGAAAAAAAGAAGTAAATTATTAGTAAGTTGATTTATTTGTACACTCAAAATTCACTCTCCATCTTTTTTGGTTCTTCAGGCTCTATGTTTAGTTTTAATATTCCTGGGATTATATCTATTGCCAAAATTTTAAGATACTATTAATATTCGAAGACCTGCATTGATTTACATCTATAGCATATATTGTGAGATTTTCTTGAGTGCTATCAAGCATTAAAATACGCTTTTAACATGGACGGACTGGATGTGCTTTGTGTTGCATGGCTCAAAATGTAACTGAATGTTAGGGTTGAAACATTCAAAATTGACCTTCATTGTGCATTATATGGCATGAAAATGTAACTGCGGGAGGGGGCGTGGCTAGCCGGCGACAGTGAAGGACGCTGAGTGATTGAGCTCCCGGCCACTACGGCACATAGCGACGGATTATAAGCGAAGGGTGACCCTAAAATCATGTCGGCAGACCCAGCACAGATGGCTGCACCCGCAGAGCAGAGGAAGAGAAGCTCGCAGCGCGTAGCTTCTCCGCAAAAGCTGACGGACTTCTTCTCCCTCAGGAGCGACAAGGGGACCCAAGATGGCGGCGCCTCACCTTCACAGGCCGCAGCAGCGGAAGATCTTCCCTCCAGCTCCAGCTCCTCCGCACCATCGGTAAGCACAGCGATACACATTAAAAACAAGGGGGACACTTCACACTCTCCCCCTGATAGCCCGACAACAAGGAGCCCCATTAAAGCAAAAAAAGCCAGACCAGGCAGCAACACAGAGGAGGAGGGTTCAGACATGGAGGAAGAATTAGAGCAAATGCAAGCACCACAGTTAACTCTGGAACAATTCCCCTCTTCCTCTCAACCTGCATCCATTAATGACATGAAAGAGATGTTGATCTCTCTGAGAGACACCATGCATTTAGATATGAGAAGAGCGCTAACCCCTATAAAAACAGACATACAGGAACTACAGCAGAGGGTTGTACACGCAGAAAGTAAAATAGATGAGGCCTATGCAGCACATAATGACATGGTGGCGGCCTATCAAGAACAGCATGTAGAGATACAACGTCTTGCGAGTAAAATCGCAGATTTAGAGGACCGCAGCCGAAGGAATAATGTGAAGTTCCGCGGAATCCCTGAGTCCATAACCAATTCAGATTTACAACCCTATTTGCGCCAACTACTCCGCATTTTGGTCCCTAAAGCGAACGACGCAGATCTGATCATTGATAGGGCCCACAGACTGCCTAAGCCAGCCTTTTTGCCCAACTCTGTCCCACGCGATGTTCTCGCTAGAATTAATTTTTATCAAGTTAAAGAGGAAGCAATGAGAGCAATCCGTAAAAACCCCCACCTAGAAGGGCAGTATACGGGCGTAGCACTATATAATGATCTGTCCCAAGCCACTATTCAGCACAGAAAAAAGCTACTCACAGTGACAAAAGCGCTCCGCAACCATAACATCAAATACCAATGGGGAACCCCCTCAAAATTGATTGTGACCTTCCGTGACAAAGTACATAATATTTTCTCCCTGGAATCTGGTCTGAGATACCTAAAAGAATGGGATATACTCCCGCCTGACCCAGCACAGGAGACCCGCCAGGGCCCCTCAAAACTCAGGAAGGAATGGTCTCGTTGAAATGGCACATTGTCCAGCCTCACCCTACCTCAGCGACATAGTGTGCCCTACGTGTCCATACCCCACCGTGCCTTTGTGGATGACCCGGTCCCAGAAGACTGGATCAACACCACAATATTCCCCCTCAAGGAATCTGCAGGATTCCCTGCTACCAGTTCTCATGACTTGTTCTTTGTTTTTTTTTATGTTCTTATGGTTTTTTGCTCTAAGTTTTTTGCTCACAGCAGCGGTCCAAACCATCGTCCTCTCCAGACCCATCAACCTGACCCACCGGCTCCACACTGAAGTTCACCAACTAGAATCAAGATCTCCTTCCAGGATCCCTCTCTACAGAATCTCAAGCTGCAGTTCCTTACCATACAGACCTGTCACAAGGTGGTATTACCTCAATAAGGTACGTGCATCACTCCTGCTTGCCTACTCACTAGACTCCCTGACTGAAAATGCCGCGACTAATGCAGCACCACTGACCTAGTAACATGCCCATCAAATTCATCTCACTAAATGCTAAGGGCCTTAACAGCCCCTTCAAACGTAGACTCCTATGGAAAGAAGCAGAGAGACTCAAAGGTGATGTCCTCAGCATACAGGAAACCCACTTCTCAAATCTGAAAACTCCGAACTGCTCCCACAGAAGATACCCCCACGTGCTTTGTGCTAATGCTAGCACAAAACACAATGGAGTCCTCATCGCCATCCACGAGTCCATTGCTTTTGTCCAGCAAAATATGATTGCCGATCCGAATGGACGCTTTATTATATTAATATGCACTCTGAATAATGTCCAATACACCATAGTTGCCATATACGCACCTAATAATAACCAATTGTCTTTCCTACAGAAATTACTAAAGAAAGTTAACCTGGTTCGCCAGGGTAAACTTGTAATGCTTGGTGACTTCAATCTGGTTCCAGACACTACCCTAGATAGATCCAAACCAATCTACAAGAAAAAACCATCCCTTAAACATTTTCTTCACACAGAATCACTATATGATTCATGGAGATGTACTCATGCCGGGGAAAGAGACTATAGCTTCTTTTCAGCTCCCCACAAGGCATATACCAGAATCGACCTGGCCCTCGTAGATCTACATACCCTTCACTCAATCCAATCGACCACAATTGAAAGGATAACCTGGTCAGACCATGCCCCAATAACGTTAACCCTTTCTGAACAACACAACGAAAGGCCGGCCCTCCTGTGGCGTAACAACACTCAAATCTTTAAGCAGGAACAACACCAGGTTAAGGTCACCAAGCACATTCAAGAATTTTTTGAATTTAACAAAACTGAAGGTTATGGTATTGCCAATGTTTGGTGCGCGCATAAGGCCTATATGAGAGGCATCCTTTTACAGATAGCCTCACGAGAAAAAAAACAAAAAACACATAAACTGAACACCCTACTAGCTCAAATAGCAGCTCTAGACCAACAGAATAAACACTCAACCTCCCAGAGCAATATAGATAAACTAACCCAACTCAGAACAGAGCTAAAACAAATCCTTCTCCTGGACCATGACAAACACCTTAAATACTTAAAAACCACCTTCTACCTGTATGGTAACAAGGCAGGCAAAAACCTAGCAAGGTTAGTAAAAATTAAACAAGCGAAAAGGAAAATAGCGCAAATGACAGACCCTAAAACTGGGCATTTGACCCAACACCCTAAAGATATATCAAACATTTTCAAAAGGTACTATGAGACATTATACAACCTCAAAAATGATTCTAACACGACCCAGCCATCCCAAGTACAGATCAACAAATTTTTAAATAATCTGCACCTCCCCACAATTTCCCCCGAACAGGCAGCCCAATTAAATGCCCCTTTCTCGGCTAGGGAACTAGATACGGCCTTGCAAAAACTAGCAACGAATAAATCCCCAGGACCAGACGGCCTGTCCGCGGAATACTACCACACATTTAAAGAAGCACTCCTACCCCAACTACTAGAATTATTTAATGACATCGCTAACTCCGGAATGCCCCCTAAGGAAATGCTCAAAGCCATAATCGTTACCCTCCCTAAACCCGGTAAAACTACAGAATCACCACAAAACTTCAGGCCAATCTCTCTTTTAAATGTAGACCTTAAGCTGTACGCTAAACTAATAGCCAACCGATTAGCTGTAATAACCCCATCTCTGATCAACCCAGATCAAGTGGGTTTCGTTTTAAACAGACAGGCACCGGACGGCACCAGAAGGATGCTCAATTTACAAAAAATAGTGGAACACCGTAAGACACCAGCAGCCTTTATTGCACTAGATGCAGAAAAGGCCTTTGATAGGGTTCATTGGGGGTACATGACGTCGACCCTATCAAAATTTGGCCTAACTGGATTCATATTGTCGGCCATATCGGCACTCTATACCAATCCCTCAGCTCAGGTCTATACATCCTCATCTTTATCCGAAGAATTCGCTATCACAAATGGCACTCGCCAGGGATGCCCCCTCTCTCCCATTATTTTTACGCTGGTCATGGAACCTCTAGCGACAGCAATTAGGAACGCCACAGACATTAAAGGCATAATAGTGGGAGACAAATCTTACACCATAGGGCTCTTTGCTGACGACGTTATCCTCACCCTGACTGATCTTGAAAATTCAATCCCAAGAGTGAACGATCTTATCCATAGTTTCGGAGAACTTTCGTATTATAAAATCAATATAGCTAAATGCCAAGCACTACCCCTAAATCTTACTAAGAATACCAAAACAAGAATGAAAGTTCTTTTTCCATGCCAATGGGACACCACATCTATTCAGTATTTAGGTATACAAATCACCAACAACTCACAAACACTATATGCAGCTAACTATAAAGCCCTTCTTAAAGAAACCCAAACAGACCTAATGAGATTAAACAAACAATATGTGTCATGGTTGGGACGCATAGCCACATTTAAAATGGTAGTCCTTCCAAAAATTCTATACATCTTTAGAACGGTACCGATCCCAGTTCCCATTACCTTCTTTAACACAATCAATTCCTACCTAAAACAATTCATTTGTTTGGGCAAAAAGGCACGCATAGCTTTCTCGACCTTAGTAAAACATAAACGCAATGGGGGGATGGGAGCCCCCTCGATGATTAATTACTATAGAGCAGCGTTATTGGATCAAATCAAAGCATGGTTTGAACCCCAATCCTCTAAACCCTGGGTCTTAATAGAAAAATACATGTTACGGGGAAAACATTTCCAAGATTTGCTGATGGCTGTTGCCTCCAAACTCCCGCTCAAAATAAGAGACTGGCCTTCCATTACGGCCTCTATCGAGGCGTGGAAAGACCTACTAAAATTAAGCAAAGATAACATTCAGACTCCACTTTCCAAAGCACCCCTCCAGATATTTGAATTCCTAATACCAGACTTCTCGGCCCAAATATGGACAAACCAACAGTTTAATTCCTGGGATGAAATCCCAGACGAAATTAAATCGATAGACACATTCAGGAGAAATCAAATCAACCACCTACTAAAATCCTACCAGCACACCACCATTCAGATAGATAAAAAGATATGGGACTTCTACCACAAAAAAGATAACGCTAAAGCAGGAATATCATACATTTATGAATTATTACAGGATGATACCCCTATTAAAAGAACACAAGCCATACAGAATTGGGAAAGGGACCTGGGACAATCATACACGGAGCACCAATGGGCAAAAGCTCTTCAATGCGCCACGAAAGCCACCCATTGTGTTCTTCACTGGGAAAATAGTCTCAAGCTACTTCATAGGTGGTACCTAACCCCAGTCAGACTAGGGCGCATATACCCCGAAGCTCCCACAGACTGCTGGCGTAATTGCGGGCAAAGAGGACACCTACTACACATTCTATGGTACTGCCCATCAATAACTAACTTCTGGCACGCCACCTTCCAACTGATATCCAAAATAGCAGAGCAGAAGGTCACACCCACCCCTGATTTAGCAATATTAAACCTCACAATAGAACGATTTCCTCAAGGAGTAAGACAAATAATAATCCATATATTGTATGCTGCCAGATTGTCAATAATGCGCAACTGGAAGAAAGATCATGCCCCCAATTCAGAAGAAGTCATTTCCAGAACGAAATTGCAATACTCTTATGAACTTGCATTCGCAAGAGCAAAAGATAATTCGGACAAATTTGTCCGGAATTGGCAGGTCTGGAACAAACTTTTCTGAGAAAAATAAAGAGTGAATCATAAAGGATCCTGGAAGGAGCGCGGAAATGTAAAAGTAAATGTAAATGTTTATGGTAAATGTTGATGGTACATTAAGCATTTCAGATGGAAAAATGGTTTGGCCACTTGTTAACACATGTTCACAAGCAAATTTATTACTAGATTAGTTAGTTGTCAAATTTGTAGTCTTGATGGCGTACATCCTCTCCATTCAGCACTCCATGGTTAGGAACACATCCACTGACCCCATACCACAACGGGGATATAAAATACATCATCTAGAAACCTCTAAAGCTGATCAAACAACAGCCTAGCCACAGTTTGAGCCCAAAAGGGGTGGCAGGCACTTCCTGGTGAGAGAAGGAAGACTGGTTTATGTACTGTATTTATTTAGAATGGAATTTACTATATCCTTGTTAACCTTGCTGTAAATTCTGGTGCGATGTGGACTAGAAGTACTATTCATTTGTAATGGATGTATAAGATGTATCTGTTATACTTTAATAAAAAAATATTGAATGTGAAAATGTAACTGCGGAAAGTGTTTGTAAAAACCTAATAATGGACCTCTCTTATTTTCTTCCCTTTGGTCTGTTAAAATGTTTTGTGGTCTGTTCGATAAGTGCAAAAAATACCTTGATAGACACAGTACAGTGAGTCACACTGGGGCAGGAGGTGTTTTATGGGCAGGATCACCAGGTGAGAATAAAATAAAAAAAACTCTGAAAAAAAGAAAACTAATGCAAAGTCAAAGGACTGGTAATTTGCAATATATTACATTTTTGTCACTGGGTTTAGCTATAATTTCAGTACTTATACACAGTACCACTGATTCAAGATACAGTACTAAAAAAAACACACACACACACACACACACACACACAGCACAGTGACCTTACCAGCCTTTAAATATTTATTTATTTATTTCAGGTACTTATATAGCGCTGTCAATTTACGCAGCGCTTTACATATATATTGTATATTCACATCAGTAATAACATTCTTTTGCAAATACTAGGGTGCCACAGTAATGACTCAGAAGGTACAGTATCTCACAAAAGTGAGTACACTCCTCACATTTTTGTAAATATTTTATTATATCTTTTTCTGTGACAACACTGAAGAAATGACACTTCGCTACAATGTAAAGTAGCGAGTGTACAGCTTGTATAACAGTGTAAATTTTCTGTCCCCTCAAAATAACTCAACACACAGCCATTAAAGTCTAAACCGCTGGCAACAAAAATGAGTACACCCCTTAGTCAAAATGTCCAAATTGGGCCCAATTAGCCATTTTCCCTCCCCGGTGTCATGCGATTCGTTAGTGTTACAAGGTCTCAGGTGTGAATGTGGAGCAGGTGTGTTAAA
Organism: Glandirana rugosa; assembly: GCA_018402905.1. Lineage (NCBI taxonomy): Eukaryota > Metazoa > Chordata > Amphibia > Anura > Ranidae > Glandirana > Glandirana rugosa. Next base: position 327,897 of record BLSH010373664.1, on the reverse strand, counting down.
TTTGGTCTTATCGCTCTCACTCTCTCATACTGGTCACTGGAAGTTTAACATGGCACCTCATGGCAAAGAACTCTCTGAGGATCTGAAAAAAAAATGGCCTAGGCTATAAGAGGTTTGCAAAGACCCTGAAACTGAGCTGCAGCATGGTGGCCAAGACCATACAGCGGTTTAACAGGACAGGTTCCACTCAGAACAGGCCTCGCCATGGTTGACCAAAGAAGTTGAGTGCACATGCTCAGCGTCATATCCAGAGGTTGTCTTTGGGAAATAGATGCATGAGTGCTGCCAGCATTGCTGCAAAGGTTGAAGGGGTGGGGGGTCAGCCTGTCAGTGCTCAGACCATACGCTGCACACTGCATCAAATTGGTCTGCATGGCTGTCGTCCCAGAAGGTAGCCTCTTCTAAGGATGATACACAAAAAAGCCCCCAAGCAGTTTGCTGAAGACAAGCAGACAAAGGACATGGATTACTGGAACCATGTCCTGTGGTTTGATGAGACCAAGATAAACTTATTTGGTTCAGATGGTGTCAAGCGTGTGTGGTGGCAACCAGGCGAGGAGTACAAAGACAAGTGTGTCTTGCCTATAGTCAAGCATAGTGGTCGGAGTGGCATGGTCTGGGGCTGCATAAATGCTGCCGGCACTGGGGAGCTACAGTTCACTGAGGGAACCATGAATGCCAACATGTACTGTGCCATACTGAAGCAGAGCATGATCCCCTCCCTCCAGAGACTGAGCCGCAGGGCAGTATTTCAACATAATAACGACCCCAAACACACAAGACGACCACTGCCTTGCTAAAGAAGCTGAGGGTAAAGGTGATGGACTGGCCAAGCATGTCCCAAGACCTAAACCTATTGAGCATCTGTGGGGCATCCTCAAATGGAAGACGGAGGAGTGCAAGGTCTCTAACATCCACCAGCTCCATGATGTCCTCATGGAGGAGTGGAAGAGGACTCCAATGGTAACCTGTGAGACTCTGGTGAACTCCATGCCCATGAGGGTTAAGGCAGTGCTGGAAAATAATGGTGGCCACACAAAATATTGACACTTTGGGGTCAATTTGGACATTTTCGCTTAGGGGTGTACTCACTTTTGCTGCCTGCGGTTTAGACATCAATGGCTGTGTGTTGATTTATTTTGAGGGGGCAGCAAATTTACATGGTTATACAAGCTGTACACTCACTACTTTACATTGTAGCAAAGTGTCATTTCTTCAGTGTTGTCACATAAAAAGATATAATAAAATATTTACAAAAATGTGAGGGGTGTACTCACTTTTGTGAGATACTGTATATCAGATATTTTGTTATTTATCAAGCGGAAGATCAGTATTGAATTTAATTTTTCTATATCTTCCACCAGGGCTTTTTCAGTGGTGGAACACTGTTCTGCTACCTCTGACTGGCCCTGTGCTCACAGCTCATTATTGTAATTTGTAAACTCAGAAGCGCGGCTTCTGTGCTTATGTGTGATAGAGCTCTTCCACCGACTCCAACCCTTCCTGCACTATACAGCCTTATGAGAGCAGAGGAGAGGGCAAGGAATGCACACAGCCATGCTAGTCTGGCGGCAGCACCTGAAGCCTGCAATCACATTCTGTAAGAAAGCCCCTCTTTCTGATACTTTCTGGAGAGAGGTAATTTGGAGGCGAAAGGAGAGCTCTGTACTGGGAAGGGGGGCTTTTGGGAGAGAGCTCTGTACTAGAAAAGGTTGGGGTGAATTTCAGGGAAAATCATTTTTGGTTGTAAACTGGTCTGTGAGATATGTACTCCTGAACACTGTACGTAGTGCACCCCTGAAGCCTGCACTCTGTGCATTATGCAATTGGAAACCCTGCATTCTGTACGTAGCACACTGTACGTAACTCGCTCCTGAACTCTGCACTCAGTATGTAATGCACTCCTAAACCCTGCATTGTGTACGTAACATACTCCTGAACACTGCACTGTGATATAACATGCTCTTGAACTCTGCACTCTGTACATGACATGCTCCGGAACTCTGCACTCTGTATATGACATGCTGCTGAACTGTGCACTTTGTAACTTGCTCCTAAACCTTACGCTTTGTACGCAATGCACTCCTGAACCCTGCACTCTATACGCAGCGCACTCGTGAATCCTGTACCCTGTGCATAACACACTTCTGAACCATGTACCCTGTGGGTAACACGCTCCTGGTATTCAACAATGCACTTGAAAACCCTCCTGCTGGATGATGATTGGGCAGTAAGGGGGACGTAGCTGAGTTCCTGCACCTATTCTCTGAGAAGGTGAGCTGATAGTATAACTGAGTAAAGAAGCATTTACTAAAGCCACCCGCTGATGTTGTTGGATATACTGAGAGCTTACAGCAATATGTGAGCATAATTAACCACTTGCTTACTGGGCACCTTTACCCCCTTCCTTTTATACCCCCTTCCTGTCCAGGCCAGTTTTCACCTTTCAGCATTGTCACAATTTGAATGACATGCAACACTGTACCCAAATAAACGTTTTATAATTTTTTTCACTCAAATAGAGCTTTCTTTTGGTGGAATTTAATAACAATTGCGGTTTTTTATTTTTTGCTAAATAAATAAAAAAAGAAAATTAAAAAAAAAGTTTTTCATAGTTTGTTATAAAATGTTTCTCCTTCACTGATGTGCTCTGATGAGGCTGCACCAATGGCCACTGAGAGGTGGCACTGATGGGCACTGATAGGCGGCACTGATGGGCACTGGTAGGCGGCACTGATAGGCAGCAATAATAGGTGACACTGATGAGGAAGCACTGATTGGCAGCACTGGTGAGAACTGATTGGCAGCACTGGTGGGCACTGATTGGCAGAACTGGTGGACATTGATAGGCAGCACTGGTGCACATTGTTGGGACTGCACTTATAATCAGGACACTGATAATCAGTGCTCCAATTATTAGTGTAGATATCCCTTTTACACAATCTGGTTATCGGCATGAGGAAAGGAATGCCGATAACCGGCTTGTGTTTACATCGTGATCAGCTGTGATTGGACACAGCGGATGAAGTGTTAAAAGGCTGTTGTGATTAACCCTTTACCCAAATATGTAATCAGCTGTGTCCTAGAGCGAGCTGCCCACGCGCCGCAGCGGGTGCACGGCGGGCGCAATCACCAGAGGATGTCATAGGACGCCCTCCCAGAACTGGCCGGCCACGCTGTAGCCGTCATTCGGCTATAGCACGGTCAGCAAGTGGTTGAAGGAGCAAATGTAGGCACATCTTTATATGATTAGGCTAAAGAAAGTAAAACTATCTCACAATACATATGTTGGGGTTGATTTACTAAAGGCTAATAGGCCACGCTTTTTGCAAATGCAGTTGCACTCAGCAGAGGAAGTTGCTTCAGAGTTTAGTAAATGAGGTGAAGTGCCACTCTGTAAAGAATATCCAATCACGTGCAAGGAAAATTTAAAAAAACATTTTTGTTTGATTGGATAATGGAAGGCAACAGAACCTCCCCTGATATACTAAGCTCTGGAGTAAATGCCCTTGCGGGGTGCAACTACACTTGCAAAGTGCACAGTCCATTTGCCTTCAGTAAATCAATCTTTTTTTATTTTCAGCAGAGCAAAAAGGTTGGGAAAGTATTGCCTGATTTCTAACTATTAACAATATACCACTGAACATGTGACATATGGAAATATACATATGCTGTCTCTAAATTAATACATCTGGGTAATTAGTACGGTGTAGATAAATCTGTATAAGTTTGTCTCTAAGAGAGGTTACTGTACCAATAAATAAACCATACCTCCCAACAGTCCCTGATTATGCATGTAGGCAGAAAGTTGGGTCCTACAGGGATCAAGAGGTAATTTGTCACACCCTCCATGTTTTCCCATTAACTCATTGGGTGCCCAGCACTGGGTATTATGAAATGCCTACCACACGTGGGTTCTTTTGAGTCTTTTTACAGGGTCACTTTACTACATTCTGTTTTACTTTGTTTTGTGTCATCCTTATCAATGCCCTGGGACAAGGCTGAGGCTGCTCTGGGGCAATACTCGACCATAAGGCAGGCCTTCACATTTAGAGATGAATGTACACCATTTACATTCGCACCACAGATGTTCTGCATTCTCTGCATTACATACTTCTGGCCCCTGCACTTTCTGTGCTACGCAGTTCTGGCCCCTGCACTCTGTAGTCCATACTCTTGAGCCCTGCAATCTGTGTTGTATGCACTCCATACCCCTGCACCCTGTGCAGTATGTACTCTTGAACCCTGCAGTTTGTGTTGTATGCACTCTAGACCCCTGAACCCTCTGTGTTATGCACTCCAGACCCCTGCATTGTGTGTGTGGCACTCTCCTGACCTCTGCACAATAGACACGTGTTGTAATCATATTTCATACTCCTGACTGCTGTACTCTGTAAATGGAGTTATATATGATATTCTCATGACCACTGGACTCTAAGTATATTACAGTGGAGAAAATAATTATTTGATCCCCTGCAGGTACAGAATAACAGTCAAAAATCCAGAAAAAACACATAAAAACAAATATTAAAAAGTTCAGTGAGTGAAATAAGTATTTGATCCCCAAGCAAAACAAGGTAAGTTGTTTCTTGTAGCTAGTGACCAGGTTTGCACACATCTCAGGAGGGATTTTGGTCTACTCTTTTTTACAGATCTTCTCTAAATCCTTAAAAAGTTTATCGGCTGTCGCTTGAATTGTCAGCTCCCTCTATACATTTTCTACTGGATTAAGGTCTGGAGACTGGCTAGGCCCCTCCATGACCTCAATGTGCTTCGTCTTGAGCCATTTCTTTGTTGCCTTGGTGGTATGTTTTGGGTCATTGTCATTGCTGAAAGACCCATCCATGACCCATCTGCAGTGTTCTGGCTGAGGGAAGAAGGTTCTCATCCAAGATTTTACAATATATGGTCCCATCCATTGGTCCCTCAATTCGGCAAAGTCGGTCTGTGCCTTTAGCAGAGAAACAGCCCCAAAGCATAATGTTTCCACCTCCGTGCTTGACTGTAGGGATGGTGTTCTTAATGTCATAGGGGTTTATTTACTTAAGGCAACTCTACTATGCACAACAAGTGCAGTCACTATAGATCTAAAAGGAGACATGCAAGGAAAAAAAAAAAAGCTGCATTCTCCCAATATGTGGAGGGAGCTAGAGACTGGAGTATTGTACCCAGTGCATCCTTGTTTTCTGATATGGTCTACACCCCTTCAGGAGGACAAGGCTCTGAAATGCATGTTTGGCATCTATGTTACTCTCTTTGCAGATCTGGCGCACGGCAGCCAAGAAGTACT
>BLSH010373664.1:288213-322597 GCA_018402905.1 Glandirana rugosa | reverse complement strand
CGCCCCCCCCCCCCCCCCACTAATGTACTTTTTAACCCTATGATACTAGACAGCTTGTTCATCAGACAAATGGCCCCTTGGACTCAGGCGGCTTTATTTCAACTTCGCCACTTTGTACACCCGGGGGCCTGCAGATTTATGTCCTTTGAGAACATTCGGAATAAACACCAGGTCCCGAAAACTTTACATTACTCCTATCTTCAAATTAAGCACTTTTTTGCGTCATTATCTCCATCCCTTACATTAGAAAAACCAAATCAATTTGAATTAACATGCACCCAGGGACCTTATCAACTACGTCTAATTTCCACCATACACCAGCTATTACATGAGGCTTCTCCTCTTTCTGATACCACACATGCATATATGGAGAAAGGGTCACGTGTCTTGCAGAAACCAATCTCTCTCCCTTGTTGGAAACAAATTTGGACATCTGTCTTTAGCGCCTCTAGGTGTGTGACGCAGAAGTGCTAATGTTCTGGTATAGGACCCCAGATATTTTACACAAACATAACCCGAATTTATCTCCTATGTGCTGGAGAGGTTGTTCCCCCATGGGGTCGCTCTATCACGTATTTTGGCAATGTCCACAGATACAACCCTTCCGGCTGGAGGTAATGTCTATGCTCCAAGTTTTATCTTTGCCACTAGACCCACTGCACTACCTATTGGGCCTCCCCTTCCCAGGTCTCAAGAAGTACACTAAACTAATGTTGTCTTATATACTGTTAGCTGCACGGAGAACCATCCCAATGTTATGGCTCTTGAAAGACCCACCAACTTTATCAATGCTCCAAAATACTATATTAGACATTCGTAGAATTGAATATCTTACTGCTACAGCTACAGAGTCTATACCACAGTTTAATAAAATATGGGAACTATGGGATACCTCCAAGTATGGAGGAGGGAACTCCGCATCTTCCTGAGTTGCACTTATAACTTTAATAACTAGTTCATCTTTTGAGGATAATCAGTCCTATTTAAGTATGTATCTATAATACTGAACCCTTTCTCTCAATCTTAATAATATGCTATAAGCTCCTTATAGGTATGTTTAATTTCACCTATGATTCTCTTCTTTGACATATGTTAGGCCTGTATTTTTAGTCATGTTCATATTGACATTCTATCTCTCTTTACTTCTTATATTTGTAAGTTCTTGCGAAATGCTCTGTTTAGCTGACAATGGAAAAATCTTTTTTCTTTTTGCAATAAAAACATGATTATTAAAAAAAAGCTGCATTTTTGCTCGCACATGATTGGATGATAGAAACCAGCAGCTCTTCCCCTCAGATCTACAGCGACTGCACTTGTAGTGTACAGTGGATTTGCCTTTAGTAAATCAAACCCAGAGTCAGAATTTTTCTACTTCCAAACATTGTGAGTCCCCCTCCTCAAGAAGGCACATGTACAGTCATGCCAATGAACAGCTAAATAATTCACAGAAGGATTGGGAGAAAGTGCTGTGGTCAGATGAGAATAAAATTGAGTTCTTTAACATTAACTCGACTCGCCATGTTTGGATGAAAATGCTGACTATGACCCTAAGAACACCATCCCTACAGTCAAGCACAGAGGTGGAAATATGATGCTTTAGAGCTGTTTCTCTGCTAAAGGTACAGGCTGACTTTGCCGCATTGAGGGGCCAATGGACGGGGGGCCATGTATTGTAAAATCTTGGATGAGAACCTTCTTCCCTCAGCCAGAACACTGAAGATGGGTCGTGGATGGGTCTTCCAGCATGACAATGACCCAGAAGGCAACAAAGGAGTGGCTCAAGAAGAAGCACATTACGGTCATGGAGGGGCCTAGCCAGTCTCCAGACCTTAATCCAGTAGAAAATGTATAGAGGGAGCTGACAATTCAAGCGACAGCCGATAAACTTTTTAAGGATTTAGAGAAGATCTGTAAAAAAGAGTAGACCAAAATCCCTCCTGAGATGTGTGCAAACCTGGTCACTAGCTACAAGAAACAACTTACCTTGTTTTGCTTGGGGATCAAATACTTATTTCACTCACTGAACTTTTTAATATTTGTTTTTATGTGTTTTTTCTGGATTTTTGACTGTTATTCTGTACCTGCAGGGGATCAAATAATTATTTTCTCCACTGTAATATACTTAGAGTCCAGTGGTCATGAGAATATCATATATAACTCCATTTACAGAGTACAGCAGTCAGGAGTATGAAATATGATTACAACACGTGTCTATTGTGCAGAGGTCAGGAGAGTGCCACACACACAATGCAGGGGTCTGGAGTGCATAACACAGAGGGTTCAGGGGTCTAGAGTGCATACAACACAAACTGCAGGGTTCAAGAGTACATACTGCACAGGGTGCAGGGGTATGGAGTGCATACAACACAGATTGCAGGGCTCAAGAGTATGGACTACAGAGTGCAGGGGCCAGAACTGCGTAGCACAGAAAGTGCAGGGGCCAGAAGTATGTAATGCAGAGAATGCAGAACATCTGTGGTGCGAATGTAAATGGTGTACATTCATCTCTAAATGTGAAGGCCTGCCTTATGGTCGAGTATTGCCCCAGAGCAGCCTCAGCCTTGTCCCAGGGCATTGATAAGGATGACACAAAACAAAGTAAAACAGAATGTAGTAAAGTGACCCTGTAAAAAGACTCAAAAGAACCCACGTGTGGTAGGCATTTCATAATACCCAGTGCTGGGCACCCAATGAGTTAATGGGAAAACATGGAGGGTGTGACAAATTACCTCTTGACCCCTGTAGGACCCAACTTTCTGCCTACATGCATAATCAGGGACTGTTGGGAGGTATGGTTTATTTATTGGTACAGTAACCTCTCTTAGAGACAAACTTATACAGATTTATCTACACCGTACTAATTAATCGTATAGAAAATTTAGGGAGGGTGCTGAAACTCCAAGTTGCCAATAGACAGCCAAGAAACCTTAAGGATTTAAAAAAGATCTGTAAAGAAGAGTGGATCAAAATCCCTCCTGAGATGTGTGCAAACCTGGTCACCAACTAAAACAAATGTCTTACCTCTGTGTTTGCCAACAAGGGTTTCTCTACCAAGTACTAAGTCATGTTTTGCTTTGGGATCTAATACTTATTTTACTCACTGAACTGCAACTTAAAGTGGTTATCAACTCATGACAACCACTTTAACCTACAGGTAAGCCAATAATAAGGCTTACCTGTAGGTGCCCTGCATATCTCCCAAACCTGCACGGTTCAGGAGATATGCAGTGTAAGAAATGTGCCGACGTATTTTCGGCACATGCACAGTGAAGAAACGGCCTCCGTGCCGTTTCTTCACTGTGATCGTGCCGTGACTGGCGGCTCCCGTGCACAAGCGCGGGAGTGACGTCACGTGACTCCGGCCAGTCACATTCCTGGAGATTGCGGGCCCGGAAGGAAGAAGGGCAGAAGATGGACGCTGCCAGCACAGGGGACAGCGCTGGACGTCGCAGGCTTCGTTTGCAGGTAAGTGGCACATAATGGGCTACTATGCGATGCATAGTAGCCCATTATGCATCTACTTTGCAGGGGAATGTAGATCAGGGTTTACTTCCTCGTTAATATATAGCATTTGTTTATGTGTTTTTCAAAGTTTTTGGTTGATATTCAGTCTCTATCATTTAAAATACACCTATGATAAAAATTATAGACCTTTCATTTCTTTGTGAGGGGACAAACTTACAAAATATTCAGGGGATCAAATACATTTTTTTCTTTACTGTACATGCTCCTGAAGTTCTTCTTTAACCACCTCAAGTCCAGACACTTTCACCCCCTTCCCGTCCAGGCCATTTTTAAGTTTTCAGCACTGTCACACTTTGAATGATAATTACTCACTCATGCAACACTGTACCCAAATTAAATTTTTATAATTTTTGGAGCCAGCTAGAGCTTTCTTTTGGTGGTATTTAATCACCACTGAGTTTTTTTATTTTTTGGAATATAAACAAAAAATGGTGAACATTTTGAAAAAACCCACATTTTTACATTTCTTTGTAGCAGTGTATATTTAGTCTGTAGGAAAGTTATAGAGTCTACAAACAATAGGATATACAGTATCTAAACAATATGCAATCTTAACCAGTTGCCAACTGCCCGCCGTGGATTGATGGTGGCAACATGGCTCTCCTGCATGAATCGCCGTCACCTGACGGCACTCCTGCCCGCGGGTAGGGGGTGCGTACTCGCAATCCCGCCGTGCCCATGGTGATCGGATTCGCTTTAGAACCAATCAATCTGCAGGCCCAAACCAATGATTTCTGGTCTGGACCTGCTGATCGGTCCTGGCGAATGAAATGCCTCCTCTGCCTGTGTAATGTAAACACAGGCAGAGGAAATGATGCAATCTCCCCTCCTGGAGCCCTTTTTGGCTCCAGCGAGGGAGAGAGAGCATCTAAACGTGAGCTGCACAACACTACACAACAGTACACTGACACCAGTACACGTTAGGTACACGATTAACCCTTTGATCGCCCCCTGATCGTCACTGTCACTGTGTCAGATTTTTCACTGACCACTGTACTTAATCATTTTAGGGTAAGTAGCAGTAGACCCAGGTGCCTCCTCTTAACCTGCTAATAAAGGTTTTAACCCCTTCATCGCCCCATGTCACCAGTGATCACTGTATCAGTGTCACGGGTGACACCAGTTAGGTTAGTTTTGATTTTGTCAGGGTACCCGCCGTTTATACCTAATAAAGGTTTTAACCCCCTGATCACCCGGTGGTGACCTCAGTTAGGTTCTAGCGTCAGGATACCCACCACATATACCATATAAAGGTTATACCCCCTGATTGCCCCCCAGTTAACCCTTTCACCCCCTGTCACTGTGTCACTGTGTAGTGTTCATATTTTTCACTGATCACTGCACTAGTGTCACCGGTGACACTAAATCACCTTAGGGTAGTTAGTGGTAGGTAGTAGTAGGCCCAGGTAAGTATAGATACCCCCATTAAACCCCTAATAAAGGTTTTAACCCTAGATCGTCCCCTGTCACCAGTGATCACTGTATTAGTGTCACGGGTGACTCTAGTTAGCTAGGTAGTTCTTTATTTAGTCAGGGTACACATCGTATATACCTAATGAAGTTTTTAACCCCCTGATCACCCGGCAGGTGACATCAGTTAGGTTTTAGCATCAGCGTAAATACCAGGCAGGGTTAGATTACTCAGGTACTCTAACACGCACACACACACTAGATAGGTCCATTACTAGTATAGTATCTGAATGGATAAATATCTGTGATCTGATCAGATCTATACTAGCATCCCCAGTACTTTAGTGTTCCTAAAAATGCAGCGTTAGCGGAATCAGCCCACATACCTGCTAGCACCTGCGTTCAGCCCCTCCGCCCAGCCCAGTCCACCCAAGTGCAGTATCAAATAGATCACTGACACTTACAAAACACAATACACATAAATGCAGTGTTCGCAGAGTCACGCCCGATCCCTGCGAGCACTAACATTTATTTTGGTAGCGATTGAAGCAGGCTCTGAAAACCAGGTGCGCTCTTTTGCCTGTGAGTCACACTAGTTTACTGATAAATTTAGAGGCCAAAATGTGAAATCCGAGGTACACTAGTGAAGAGGCTTACATATTGCTGAGCATGACAGATAAGAGCGATGGGGAAGCTCCACTGTCAGATTCAGGCTCAGCATACGAACCTGTTGACAGCAGCGGCACCCTGTCAGATAGCTCTGATGATGGAGTATTGGTCCCTGCTAAGGTCTGCTGTTGCTGAGATGCAAGAACCGCAGGGCTCTCATATGGAGCAGAGAGCCAATGCTAGTACCGCTCTTCCTTCTGGTGAACTGGAAAGCACCAGCAACCTAGTACATCCTGGTCGTAGACAAACCAACATTGCAGTAACACTTGGTGATGTGGCAAGTCCCATAAGTGCAGTTCAAGCTGGTGTGGCTAGCACAAGTAGTGTCCTGCAGCCACAAAGAAGATGAACACAGGCCCACAGAGCCCATTGTGCCTTTCCTGAATATGCTAACCCTGATTGGCAACCCACCACTGATGCAGCGCCGTATTTTCCCCATTTACTGGCCAACCCAGAATTCAGGTGGAAGCAGTTGACTTTACGGTCCTTGATGTTTTTCACGGAAGATCTTTATAGATCTATTGTGGATGAAAACAATTTGTATGTTGGTCAATTTATCGCCACTAATTCCCATTTGTCACTTGCCAGAGACTGGAAGCCTATTATGGTTCCAGAATTTAAGACTATTCTGGGCTTTTCCCTCCTCATGTAAATAAATAATAATAATGATAATAATCTGAGTTGCGATCATATTGGTCCACTGACCCAATTCATCATATGTCTGTGTTCTCTGCTTCCATGGCCAGGACGTGATACGAACAGATCTTGCGGTACATGCATTTCAATGACAATGAACTCTGTCAGCCACGGGGTGACCCTGAATATAATCGGCTCGTAAACAACTTCAGCCAACAATTCACAGCCTTGTTTATTCCCAATCAAGTTGTCTGCGTAGACAAGTCCCTGATTACATTTTCTGGCCGTCTTGCTTTCAAACAGTTTCTCCCCAGCAAGCATGCCAGATACGGGGTCAAGATGTATAAGCTCTGTAAAAGGGCCACAGGTTATACATATAGTTATATGGTTTATAAGGGAAAAGACAGTAACATGGAGCCCCTCAACTACCTGGACTACATAGGGAGCACTGGCAAGATTGTTTGGGACTTGGTGTCACCCTTATTCGGAAAGGGGTTTCACTTGTACGTGGACAATTATTACACAAGCGTGCCACTTTTAGTCATCATTTTACTCAAGGAATTGGCGCATGTGGTACCATGCAATCTAATCGCCGGGGCTTCCCCCAATGGCTTGCAGAATCCTGTCTTAGACAGCGGGAGAGAGCCTGCTTGAAGTGTAATAATTTTCTCGCGGTAAAGTGGAGGGACAACCGGAATGTTTTCGTTTTGACCTACCTTTACGCAGATACGACAGTACAAATTCCATCAGTGACTGGTGTTTTGGAGAAGCCCCTCTGTGTCCACGAATACAACCTTAATATGGGAGGGGTGGATCTCAACGACCATTTATTGGCGCCATACTTAATTGCCTGTAAGGCCAGACACTGGTACAAAAAAGTGTCTGTATACCTTTTTCAATTGGCTCTGCTAAACGCTTATGTGCTATACAAAGCGTCAGGATGGACTGCATCTTTCCTTAAATTCCAGGAAGAGATCATCACAGCCCTTCTGTTTACGGACGGTACTGTTCCCCAACTTCCCAGTCCAACTCCTGTTCGCTGTGCAATTCTGCAAGCGAGAAAGGGTTGATCACCCTTGGTTAACTGATTCACCCTGCAGATTTATAGGAGAAACTAGACATCTCTGAGGAGAAAGTGAGAGAAATATAGATTATATTTTATACATTTTGTTGTTATCAAGTAAAAGTGAAATACCTTTTTGCTCTAATAGAGGGTCAATCTCGGCCTAAAATCTGAAATAAGTTGGTAGTAGGGCGTTCTGTATAACTACAAGTCCCTATGAGTATTTAAACAACTTTGCCTGTGTGTGTCTGTGTGTGTGAGCAGTGTGTAAACAGCTGCTGTGAAGTGGTCAGACTGGTCCTCAGTGAACTTAATTAACACATCAATGAAGAGCATCAGAATGTTCATTGAAAAGCATGGGTCTGCTAAGTTTAACACCTTGCCAGAAAATGCATTGACTCACCAATTTAATGATTTATTAAAACAATGTGAGATTCAAAACCAGGATTTGAAATATAAATCCTCATCTAAAAAAGGCAAAAAGATGAGAAGAGCAAATCTTATATGCATGCTATTAAAAATGAAACAAGTTTCGGAACAAAAAGAGGTGAAATGGTGTAAAGAACAAACGCAATTAGGAAGCACAATAGAAAGCGTAAGTAAAACCATATTAGCAATAGCTGCAAAGGCAGATGCAAATGTTTGTGATCCGATTGAACAGTTAATTAATGAGAATTGTGTATTGGAACAGAACATGAATGAATTGGAGGAAACGTGTAACCTAAGGGAAAGTTGCATTGCCTATTTAAATCTAAGAGAGGATGAGAATGGGCATATTATAACAATGCTTAGAATGAAGCTACAAGAAGCTCAGACAACCATAAAGGAGCTATCTTCCAAATATGCAGAGGCTGAGCAGTCTCAATGTTCAACACAGAAAGAACAACAATTAGGGAAACCGAATACTCTGGTTAGTTCAAATGATATTGCTCTGGCAGGAATCAAAGTTGGCAATGTGGAGTGTTTAGACAAAAGTGCTATAACTGCTCTTGAAATTGATTCAGGCTTTGAAATTGAAAACGCGCCTGATCTTTTCAAGAACAGTAGCAATGTGACAGTGGAGACTTCTGATGAGTTCATTGTTAGTGATTACTCCTCAAACAGTGACAGTGTGAAGTCGATTAATTCCAAACATAGTAATGATATGCAGCAACGTGGGCCTCCATCATCATATGTTCATAGACGGGTCTATGCAGGGAGACCTGCTCTCAAGCGCTTCGCCTGTAAAAAGTGGGGTCACATTGCAAGATATTGTTTGGTGGCTAATAACAATAATATGCAGAGAAAAATCTCAGTACCCTAAAACTACACTGAGGCGTTATGAAGTCTACTCCGCCAGATGGGGTAGCAATCCAAGGCATAGAGGCCATAGTTATCAAACTCGTGTCCCCTTTAAAACCCAGATCCTGAGACTACAAACTGAAAATAGTCAGTTAAGACAGGAAAGACATTTGGATTTGGAGCAGCTGAATAAATTCAAAATGGAGGCAGCCGCATGTTCACACGGGTATAGCACTGGGGGAGACAAATCCTTTGTTAGCAGCCCTTAGTGAATTTCATTGACGTAAAGAATTTTCAGGTTAACGTTTCTTGACTATGAATAAGGTATACATACAAGTCTTTTGTTTTGGCTTTCATTTTTGGAATATTATGGAGAACCTTGATGTATTTTCTAGTATTTTCAATGGTAAGCTCTGGATTTTTATTATTTTTGATATTATTTTTTTTCCTTCATATTTTTTTTCCTCTTTTTTTAATTTTTATTATTATTTTCTTCTCTTTATTATTGATTTATTTTTCTTTTTTTTTCGTTTTTTTTGTATTTATTTTTATTTTTAGTTTTGTTTGTTTTGTTCAGGTGGAAAAATTCCAAATTGTTAGGTTTAGTCCACCTGAAAGGGGGTCATTGAAAAGGCCCTAAATTAGCAACTGAATACAGTTTGTTTAAGGCAGGAGGTGGCAGAAAGCCACAGTAGCCTCTGGAGTTTTTTTAGGTTTTTTGTTTTATTTTCATTCAGGTGGAAAAAAAAAATACCAAAATGTTTAGGTTTTGTTAGCCTGAAAGGGGAGTTAGTGTGTAGGTTTTAAGTAACAGATATATGCATTTTTTTTTTTTTTTTGCGTTTAAAATGAGAATTGTTGGAAAACAGCATTCCTTCTTTTTTGTTTTTTTGTATTTTTCCTTATCATGGGGATCCAGTTTAGAAGGGATTCAGCCTAAATAAGTCATGGGCTGGTTTAAAAGTTTGTTTAGAGTTGCAGAAGCCAGGAAAACTAAGTTCCTGGGTTCCAAAGCAGGTTCTGTAAGAAAAATGCAAGCGAATAGATATTGCGGATAAGAATTTGATTCGGCCCTTGTTTTTCACTTCCAGAGTCCTGGTGGGGCGAAAGATTGGAGAGGTCCGTGGAACATGGATGAAAGACGTTCATCTGGTTGGCAGGATGTCTGTGCATACCATATCGCAAAGTTGTTCTGACAAACAGTCAGGGGAGAAGGGACAAAGAAAGATTCAGATTAATATTAGAAATATAAGGTTTCTTTTTCTTATGGACAATTTAGTGTTAATGCTGCATCTTAAAGACTTTGCCCATCAACAAGACTTGTGGAGCATTTTGCCGGAATCTCTCATGTCATTTATGGATGCAAACATGCTGTAAATTCAAGTGCAATGGGTTGGAGGTTAGGGAAGGAATGCAACCTATCCAATCCTTAAGAACAAGAAAAGAAAATATGTTTTTTTTGGGGGGGGGGAGGAATTGAAAGAAGGAAATATGTTTTTAATGTGTGACGTGTATTGGCATAACTGAATTAACACGATGCAGGTCCCCAGGAGGCTGACACTTAGGTGTCTGTTGGCCAGACTGGAGAGCTCCAGATGACACATCAACAGGGTGAGAATTTCCTTGTAGGGGTGGTGTCTCAACTTTACCAGTCCTATAGAGAAGGTATCAGTTACAGGACATGTGGGACACCAGAACTGGACATAGGGAGATACACCTGGTCGATGTCTCACCTGAGCAGTCGGAACCCTGCACAGGTGATGCCCATATCTACTCACAAAAACATGCTTTGTTGGAAAGAGGAGAACCACTACGAATGGTTCTAAGCTCTTTCCATATGCTGGCTACTGGGGTACAGTTTGCCTTCACCACATGGCACTTCAGCATCTCACAGTGGTTGATAAGACTCTATTACCCTATATAGGCTGAATATACACTGAATCAAATGTGGTCGTTGTACCAGTGGCTTGCTCCCAGAGGTGTGTGGACACAGAATGATGTTCATTCAGGATGCTTATTTCTGAGGAGCAACCAAAAGAGGGGGGATGTATTCAGCACTATATTGGGGGGAATAGGAGCAGGGATGGGTGTTATTAATGAAGTGAATGTCAGTATCCTGAGGAACAGACTCTCAGCCATAGCGGCAGACAGTAAGCGGGGCTTTGTTGCTCAGAGAGAGATTATTGACATCCTTAATAACATTCAATGAATACCCCAGGTTAAAGTGGCTCAAGGTTTTATCCACCATTTTGAGAGGTTGGTAGGGAGTGTGGTAGCACAAGGCAAGAATGTATATGCATTGGTGTGAACACAGGGGCAGGCAGAATTATCAACCAACATCAAGCTGATTGTGCAATCTCTGTATGAGGGACAGTGGCCTTATGAGTTAGCTTCACAGCTCAGTAAGAATTTTGCCAAAACACATTGTTTACAATAATCCAAAGTGGTGGTCTAATGCCTGGATGGGCTGCACTAGTTTGGATTATGAAAGGTGTTTGGATTCCTTGTTGATCCCAAATACAGAAGTGCAGACTCAGTCTATACTATCAATGGGCTTACTGACTGGGGATTCTACCTTGTTGAATTTGAGGCTAAATTACCCACCTGTGGTCAGAGTGGAAGGAAGCTGGATGCAGGTTGATATTTCCCTCTGTCGGAGGCATGACCATGACGTCCTGTGTAGGCCAGATCAGTACGCCATTGATAATGTTGAGGAGATGTTTCAGTCTGTGTTTTGGATGGAGAGATCATTGCTGGGAAGGAAGCACCTGGGTATTATTTGGAACATAGGTGAGTTTGTTTCTTTGTCCTAAAGGATACCAATGTAACTAGGATGTTCCTTGAACCTAACCATAGCTAGAGGTGCATGGTATACCCTGGGCATGGTCTCTGAAATCCAGGCACAGGGATGGAATTTTGCGGTTTTGTCATTGTTTCAAGTTTAAACATGTGTGATCCGACATCTATACATATAAAAGTTTCACATTTATCTATGCAAGTTGTGGGATAAGTTGGAGGCTTTGCTGCCAATTCAGAGTCCCAAAGTACAGCGTATATGCCAGAATTGCGGTAGGAAAGGCCATACTGAGCAAGCCTGCCTAATCCCGACCCGTATACACAATGAAGGGTTATAGGAGGTTGGGGGTGGAATGCTTAATGTGGTTTGAAAATATATATGTATATATTATGGTAATGGGTTGATTTGTGTGATAGTATAGTTTGACATACAGGCCGTCCCCTAATTACAAACATCCGACCTTTCAAACGACTCCTACTTACAAACGGAGGGAGACAACAGGAAGTGAGAGGAAATCCACCCCTAGGAAGGAAAATTCACTCCTGTAAGAGTTATCATGGAAAAGGGTGTCTCCATTGAAGCTTTATCACCAACCCTTGTTTCCACAACAACTCAAAATTTTCAAAATCCAATTGTCATAGGGACAGAAAGTGAGGTGACATCTTCTAAACAGAAGCACAGACAGCAAAACAAACCTTACAGGGGTGTTACCCCTTCCCTATGCTATACAAAAAACGTAAAAAATATTATTTTCGCTGGAGTTACACTTAAAAAATGTACCTGTTCAGACTTACAAACACATCCAACTTAAGAACAAACCTACAGTCCCTATCTTGTTTGTAACCCAGGGACCACCTGTATATGTATTAGGTTAGGAATATGGGTGAGTAAGGCCCTCCTCGAGGTTCTGTATTGGAAAGCTGGTCGAAATATGGCTCTGAGTGTGTGTTGGTGGATGGTAGGTGAATGGACACCCCTTGCTATATTGCACCCCATCATAAAGAGACCAGAAAGGAGAAGACACAGAATGGTGCCAGGGACGCTGTCGCTGAAGAATGGCGGTAGGTGTATCACCCAGAGGCAAAGCGGCACATGTTGGGAAGCACCGCACGATAAGACAGCTATGGACTGAGCCACAGGAGCTGTCGCTGAAGAATGGTGGTGGCTGTGTGTCACCCAGGGGCATAGCAGCACATAATGGGAAGCATAACATGTTAAGACATTTATGGACTGTTCCACGGATGCTGTCCCTGAAGAAGGGTGGTGTGTGCCCTTTAGGCACAAAGCGGCATATGTTGGATGGCAACATGGTTTAATGTTATAATTCTGGAGTGCTGCTGACTGCTCGATATGGCCAACAGGCCTGAGTTGGAATTTACAAGTGGTCTAATCACTGCGGGGTAAAGAAAGCCATCTGGCGTAGTTGGAATTCACAAGTTGACCCAGCGGGGTGTTGGTAATAAGAAGTCATGAATGAATATCCTACCAGAAAGTATCCATACACCTCCTGCGGTGAGGTGTAGGGGTAGAGAAAGCCAGATGAGATCTCCAAGGAAGGTGCAAATGAACATTTCCTGATAACCTGACATCAAAAGACCACCTGGCTCTGGAAGATGACGGGGTCAGATATCAGTTACACATGGACATATACTGCCTCTAGTGGTTGCTACCGCATACAATGCAGCATGGGTCCTGGGGGACGGATTGAAGAAAGGAAACCTGCCACCATTGGTTATAATCCTGTATAAGCTGGCATGTGGGTGTGTGTGAGTGAGTGTCTGAGTGCAGTTTAAAAGGTCCGAGCCCACTTCCTGTGAGTCTCTTGCCCATTCGAGCCCAGCCAGAATAGCATCTTGAGGACGGTGACATGTAACGTATCATTTGTTTGTTGTGTACTCTATATTTTCTCTTAGTGTTTTGATGTTAGCATTTCTACTGTCTGTATAATAAATGAAACTCTTGCTTATTAAAGCAGAGTGATTACAGTATGTATATACCTAACCTTAATATTGTATTACCATTGGTAATATTATCAGAGTTTTAATACAGGAGGTTGACAAGCGACAGGAATAGACAATTGATATATATGTAAAATAGATTTTGGGAACCCATAACCACCCCATTTTTATTTCAGCTGGTGCGCGTAATTTTAGTGCATGTTGTGTTTGGTATCTATGTACTCGGCATAAGATCATCTTTTATATTTCACCAAATATTTGGGCAATATAGTGTGTTTTTGTGCATTAAAAGTCAAAAAATTGTTTTTTTCAAAAAATTGCGTTTGAAAAATCGCTGCGCAAATGCTTTGTGAAAACAAAATTTGCAACACCCACCATTTTAATCTGTAGGGCCTCTGCTTTAAAAAAATATATAATGTTTGGGGGTTCCAAGTAATTTTCTAGCAAAAAAAATATTTTTTTCATGTAAACAAAATGTGTCAGAAAGGACTTGGTGGTTCAAGTGGTTAGAAGAGTGGGTGATGTTGGGCATAAAATGCCAGGACAGTCCAAACCCTTCCCAAATGACCACTTTTTGGAAAGAAGACACCCCAAGCTATTTGCTGAGAGCCATGTTGAGTCCATGGAATATTTTATATTTTGTCACAAGTTTCGGGAACATTTCCATTTTTTTTTTATACAAAGTTGTTTCTAAATGATATATTGCTCTAACATGCCATGGGTATACAGTGCCTTGCGAAAGTATTCGGCCCCCTTTGAACTTTGCGACCTTTTGCCACATTTCAGGCTTCAAACATAAAGATATAAAACTGTAATTTTTTGTGAAGAATCAACAAGTGGGACACAATCATGAAGTGGAACGAAATTTATTGGATATTTCAAACTTTTTTAACAAATAAAATACTGAAAAATTGGGCGTGCAGCCCCTTTACTTTCAGTGCAGCAAACTCTCTCCAGAAGTTCAGTGAGGATCTCTGAATGATCCAATGTTGACCTCAATGACTAATGATGATAAATAGAATCCACCTGTGTGTAATCAAGTCTCTGTATAAATGCACCTGCACTGTGATAGTCTCAGAGGTCCGTTTAAAGCGCAGAGAGCATCATGAAGAACAAGGAACACACCAGGCAGGTCCAAGATACTGTTGTGGAGAAGTTTAAAGCCGGATTTGGATACAAAAAGATTTCCCAAGCTTTAAACATCCCAAGGAGCACTGTGCAAGCGATAATATTGAAATGAAAGGAGTATCAGACCACTGCAAATCTACCAAGACCTGGCCGCCCCTCTAAACTTTCAGGTCATACAAGGAGAAGACTGATCAGAGATGCAGCCAAGAGGCCCATAATCACTCTGGATGAACTGCAGAGATCTACAGCTGAGGTGGGAGACTGTCCATAGGAAAACAATCAGTCATATACTGCACAAATCTGGCCTTTATGGAAGAGTGGCAAGAAGAAAGCCATTTCTTAAAGATATCCATAAAAAGTGTAGTTTAAAGTTTGCCACAAGCCACCTGGGAGACACACCAAACATGTGGAAGAAGGTGCTCTGGTCAGATGAAACCAAAATCGAACTTTTTGGCAACAATGCAAAACGTTATGTTTGGCGTAAAAGCAACACAGCTCATCACCCTGAACACACCATCCCCACTGTCAAACATGGTGGTGGCAGCATCATGGTTTCGGCCTGCTTTTCTTCAGCAGGGACAGGGAAGATGGTTAAAATTGATGGGAAGATGGATGGAGCCAAATACAGGACCATTCTGGAAGGAAACCTGATGGAGTCTGCAAAAGACCTGAGACTGGGACGGAGATTTGTCTTCCAACAAGACAATGATCCAAAACAAAGCAAAATCTACAATGGAATGGTTCACAAATAAACATATCCAGGTGTTAGAATGGCCAAGTCAAAGTCCAGGCCTGAATCCAATCGAGAATCTGTGAAAAGAACTGAAAATTGCTGTTCACAAACGCTCTCCATCCAACCTCACTGAGCTTGAGCTGTTTTGCAAGGAGGAATGGCCAAGAATTTCAGTCTCTCGATGTGCAAAACTGATAGAGACATACCCCAAGCGACTTACAGCTGTAATCGCAGCAAAAGGTGGCTCTACAAAGTATTAACTTAAGGGGGCTGAATAATTTTGCACGCCCAATTTTTCAGTTTTTTATTTGTTAAAAAAGTTTGAAATATCCAATAAATTTCATTCCACTTCATGATTGTGTCCCACTTGTTGTTGATTCTTCACAAAAAATTACAGTTTTATATCTTTATGTTTGAAGCCTGAAATGTGGCAAAAGGTCGTAGAGTTCAAAGGGGGCCGAATACTTTCGCAAGGCACTGTATGTGGAATTACACCCCAAAATACATTCTGCTGCTTCTCCTGAGTACGGGGATACCACATGTGTGAGACTTTTTGGGAGCCTAACTGCGTACAGAACCCAGAAAATCAATTACCACCTTCAGGATTTCTAAGGGCGTAAAACGGTGATTTTACTTCCTCACTACCTATCACAGTTTCGGAAGCCCTGAAATGTCACCATAGCTCAAACCCCCCCCCCAAATTACCAAATTTTGGAAAGAAGACATCCCAAGCTATTTCCTGAGAGTCACGTTGAGTCCATGGAATATTTTATATTTTGTCAAAAGTTTTGGGAAAATTTCCATTTTTTTTTTTATACAAAGTTGTCACTAAATTATATATTGCTCGAACATGCCATGGGTATATGTAAAATTGCACCCCAAAATACATTCTGCTGTTTCTTCTGAGTACGGAAATACCACATGTGTTAGACTTTATGAGAGCCTAGCCGCGTACAGGACCCCAAAATCCAATCACCGCCTTCAGGCTTTCTAAGGGCATAAAATAGTGATTTTTCTCCTCACTACCTATCACAGTTTCGGAGACCCTGAAATGTCAAGATAGCACAACCCCCCCACCTCCCCAATGACCCCATTTTGGAAAGGAGACACCCCAAGGTATCTGATAAGAGGCATGGTGAGTATTTTGCAGCTGTCATTTGTTTTGGAAAATAAAGAAAAGTAAAATGTATTTTTTTCTTTTTTCAATTTTCAAAACTTTGTGACAAAAAGTGAGATCTGCAAAATACTCAACGTGCTTCTTCGCAAATAGCTTGGAATGTCTACTTTCCAAAATTGGGTAATTTGGGGGGTTTTGTGCTATCTTGGCATTTCATGGCCTTCGAAACTGTGATAGGTAATGAAGAGTGAAATCAAAAATTTACGCCCTTAGAAATCCTGAAGGCGGTGCTTGGTTTTCGAGGTCCTGTACGCGGCTAGACCGCAAAAAAGTCTCACATATGTGGTATCCCCATACTCAGGAGAAGCAGCAGAATGTATTTTGGGGTGTAATTTCACATATACCAATGCCATGTTTGAGCAATATATAATTTAGTGACAACTAAACAGTGACAACCTATCACAGTTTCTGAGGCCCTGAAATGTCAAGATAGTACAACCCCCCCACCTCCCCAATGACCCCATTTTGGAAAGGACACACCCCAAGGTATCTGCTAAGAGGCATGGTGAGTATTTTGCAGCAGTCATTTGTTTTGGAAAATGAAGAAAAGGAAAAATTTTTGTTTTCTTTTTTCAATTTTCAAAACTTTGTGACAAAAAAGTCTCACATATGTGGTATCCCCATACTCAGGAGAAGCAGCAGAATGTATTTTGGGGTGTAATTTCACATATATCAATGCCATGTTTGAGCAATATATCATTTAGTGACAACTAAACAGTGACAACTTTGTGAAAAAAAATGTCATTTCCCAAAACAGTGACAACTTTGTGAAAAAAATTGTCATTTCCCAAAACTTTTGGCAAAATATAAAATATTCCATTGACTCAACATGCCTCTCATCAGACAGCTTGGTGTGTCTACTTCCCAAAATGGGGTCATAGGTAGTGAAAAGGGAAATCAAAAATTTAAGCCTTTAAAAAGCCTGAAGGTGGTGCTTGGCTTTTGGGGTCCTGTACACGGCTAGACCACCGAAAAATCTCACAATGTGGTATCCCCATATTCAAGAGAAGCAGCAGAATGTATTTTGGGGTGTAAATTCACACACAGTTGTGTTCATAAGTTTACATACCCTGGCAGAATTTATGATTTTTTGGCCATTTTTCAGAGAATATGAATGATAACTCAAAAACATTTCTTTCACTTATGGTTAGTGTTTGGCTGAAACCATTTATTATCAATCAACTGTGTTTACTCTTTTTTTTAATGACAACAGAAACTACCCAAATGACCCTGATCAAAAGTTTACATACCCTGGTGATTTTGGCCTGATAACATGCACACAAGTTGACACAAAGGGGTTTGAATGGCTATTAATGATAACCATCCTCATCTGTGATCTGTTTGCTTGGATTAGTGTGTGTATATAAAAGATCAATGAGTTTCTGGACTCCTGACAGACACTTGCATCTTTCAACCAGTGCTGCACTGACGTTTCTGGATTCTGAGTCATGGGGAAAGCAAAAATATTGTCAAAGGATCTGCGGGAAAAGGTAGTTCAACTGTATAAAACAGGAAAGGGATATAAAAAGATATCCAAGGAAATGTGAATGCCAATCAGCAGTGTTCAAACTCTAATCAAGAAGTGGAAAATGAGGGGTTCTGTTGAAACCAAACTACGGTCAGGTAGACCAACTAAAATTTCAGCCACAACTGCCAGGAAAATTATTCGGGATGCAAAGTAAAACCCTCTTACGCTTACAATATGCCAAACAGCACAGAGACAAGCCTCAAACCTTCTGGCACAAAGTCATTTGGAGTGATGAGACCAAAATTGAGCTTTTTGGCCACAACCATAAACACTACATTTGGAGAGGAGTCAACAAGGCCTATGACGAAAGGTACACCATTCCTACTGTGAAACACGGAGGTGGATCACTAAAGTTTTGGGGATGTGTGAGCTACAAAGGCACAGGAAATTTGGTCAAAATTGATGGCAAGATGAATGCAGTATGTTATCAAAAATACTGGCCAGGAAGCTGTGCATGGGACGTGCTTGGACATTCCAACATGACAATGATCTAAAACACAAGGCCAAGTCAACCTGTCATTGGCTACAGCAGAATAAACTGAAGGTTCTGGAGTGGCCATCTCAGTCTCCTGACCTAAATATCATTGAGCCACTCTGGGGAGATCTCAAACGTACAGTTCATACAAGACAGCCCAAGCATTTCCAAGAACTGGAGGCTTTTTGCCAAGAGGAATGGGCAGCTTTACCATCTGAGAAGATAAAGAGCCTCATCCACAAATACCACAAAATACTTCAGGCTGTCCTTGATGTTAAAGGGGGCAATACACGGTATTAAGAACTGGGGTATGTAAACTTTTGATCAGGGTCAGGTAGGTAGTTTCTGTTGTCATTATGATTTAAAAAAAAACAGTAAACACAGTTGATTGATAATAAATGGTTTCAGCCAAACGCTAACCATGAGTGAAAGAAAAGTTTTTGTGTTATCATTCATATTCTCTGAAAAATTGCCAAGAAATCATAAATTCTGCCAGGTATGTAAACATATGAGCACAACTTGTTATCCATGGCATGTTTGAGCAATATATCATTTAGTGACAACTTTGTGGAAATTTTTATATTGTAATTCTCCCAAAACTTTTGGCAAAATATGAAATATTCCATGGACTCAACATGCCTCTCAGCAAATAGCTTGGGGTGTCTACTTTCCAAAATGGGGTCATTTGGGGGCAGAGGGGTTTGTGCTATCTGGGTATTTCATGGCCTCCGAAACTGTGATAGGTAGTGTGGAGTGCAATCAAAAGTTTACGTCCTTAGAAATACTGAAGGCAGTGTTTGGTTTTTGGGGTCCTGTATGCAGCTAGGCTCCCAAAGATCTCACATATGTGGTATCCTCGTATTCAGGAGAAGCAGCGGAATGTATTTTGGGGTGTAATTCCACATATACCCATGGCATGTTCGAGCAATATATAATTTCAGTGACAACTTTGTGTAACTTTTTTTTTTGTCATTTTTCAATCACTTGTGACAAAATAATAAAATATTCAATGGGCTCAATATGCCTCTCAGCAAATTCCTTGGGGTGTCTAGTTTCCAAAATGGGGAAATTTGGGGGGTTTTGTACTGCCATTCCATAATTGTTCCTCAGGAAATAAGATAGGCAGTCATAAAATAAAAGCTGCGTAAATTCCAGAAAATGTAACCTAGTTGGTAGACGCTATAACTTTTGCGCAAATCAATAAATATATGCTTATTGGCTTTTTTTTTTTTTACCAGGGATGCGGCTGAATGCATTTTGGCAAAAATGTATGACTAAAATTGAGTTTATTGTATTTTTTTAATAACAAAAAGTTGAAAATATAATTTTTTTAAAAAAAATTCGGTCCTTTTTCATTTATAATAGCAAAAAATGAAAAATGCAGAGGTGGTAAAATACCACCAAAAGAAAGCTATATTTGTGGGTAATAAAAGGACTCAAATTTTGTTTGTGTACAGCATTGCATGACCGCGCAATTACCAGTTAAAGCAGAGCAGTGCCAAATTTTAAAAAGTGCTCTGGTCATTAAGGGGGTAAATCCTTCTGGGGCTGAAGTGGTTAATGCACTGTCTCTCATTTCTTGAGCCCCTAAAAATGTCAGGACAGTACAAATATCCCTCAAATGACCCCTTTTGGAAAGTAGAAAGTTTGAAGAATTTAGTTAGAGATATGGTACGTTTTTTGAAGTTGTAATTTTTTGTCAACATTTTTTGGAAACTGAAGAATATTTTTACTCCGCATTTTTTCTACATACTGTCACCAGAGCAGTACAATGTCATCATATGACTGGTGTGGCAGCGATCAGGAATACTGAGTGTGATTAGTATGTAAAAAAAAAAAATACATTCTTTTTTTCAATTTTTTAACCTTTTTTTTTTTTTTTACATACTGTGACCAGAGTGTTACCATAGTGACACTGATAATATAAACATTTAAATAGTTTAGGACAGAGGGGTAATAAATAGTGAACTGCATTTCAAATAAAACACTTATCCTTAAACTAAATAAAGAATATATTTAGAATTTTGGACTTCTAGAAAATGGTGTGTCACATTAGAGGATTCTGTAATAATTGAGGTGGTAGGTGTCTCAGTGTTCAGCTTCATTCTTCCTTTTAGGTCAGAAATGTGTAGGCAGGATGTTGATTTCTGCAATGGTTAATTAGTGGCTGGCCCAGGTTGGGGGTTGAGGGGGGGATTACATATGTGTAGTGTTGAGCGAACCCGGATTGTAACATTCGGGTCCGTACCGAACTTCCGGGTGTCCGGGACCCGGACCCGAACACGGACATTTCAAAAAACATTCGGGTTCGGGTTCTGGGTTCTGGTAGTTGATCACGCATGTTGAATAGCTGAAGGGCAGCCAATCAACAAGCGTTTCACTGGTTTGCCCTTAGAAGCCATCACAGCCATGCCTACTAATGGCATGGCTGTGATTGGCCAGTGCATCATGTGACCCAGCCTCTTTATAAGCTGGAGTCACAGTGCTGCATGTCACATGCTCTTGGGTTAGTGTAGGGAGAGGAAGCTGCCGGCATTTTTGTCAGGGAGAGATTGCAGACATTTTAACATCTGATCCTGCATCCTGAGATCACTACTGCTGTTGCTCTGAGGGACAGATTGCAGAAATTTGAGATTTCACATACTGCTGCTTTGAGTGACAGATTTGCAGATTGCAGATCAAACTCTGCATAACACAACGATCGCTAAGATCGTGCACAACGATCAGATTGTTGGAGTAATTTGAGATTTCACATACTGCTGCTTTGAGTGACACATTGCAGATCAAACCCTGCCTAACACAACGATCCTTAGGATCGTACACAACGATCAGATTGTGGGATCGTACACAACGATCAGATTGTGGGAGTATATTGAGATTTCACATACTGCTGCTTTGAGCGATCTGACTGCATTAGGTAGAGGCTTCTACTTAGAGGGACAGATTATTGTTCAAAAATCATCTCCTAGTTCTAAAGGGAGAGGTTTTAGCTGCAGCTGTAAGTGACACATTATTGTTCAAAAATCATCTCCTAGTTTATTTGATTTTAATTTATTTTCCCTATCCCCATTTTTGTATAGGGCACTTGCCCCACTCTTACCCCCATTTTACTTCCTTTTGCAGCCCTCTAGCACTTGCCAGGACTTTGTTACAGCCATTTTTGTGCCTAAAAGTTCAGGTCCCCATTGACTTCAATGGGGTTCTGGGTCCGGGATAACGTTCGGGCAATGTTCGGTGCTGAACCCGGACTTTTTCCCAAAGTTCGGTCGGACCCGCAGAACCCGAACGTCCAGGTGTTCGCTCAACTCTACATATGTGTGTTAAGTTTCCCAGGCTTTTGGATCCAGCCTACTCACCAGTGATATAAATAGGGGAGAAGGCTGGGTTTGAGGCTCTTGGCCTGTGTTTGACTGCATATGCTGTAGAGAAGGAATTCTGTGCCTTGCAGTCCATCTGAGGCACCGGGAATCCAGAGAGCAGCCAGCACATGGAGAACACCAATATGGACTACTACCTTGCAGAGGTATGCCTGGGCGGCCATTCAGTTGTAGTTAGAGTAAGGAAATGGACTCTAAGTAAAGTTGCATCAACTGTTTTGAGCCTGGTCTGAAGTTATTCAAAGGGGTGCATGTTGGTTCTGGTGTATCAAAAGAACCAGCTTCTGTTTTATGCAGATTCATGACCTGGTCATGAGGTAGTATATAAATGAAGAATTTAGATGCATGCATAAGGTCCTCGATATGTGCACAGCGGAACACCATTCTGTTACTGGGAGTGAGGTAACAGAGGTATGTTAGACAGGTGGAGTGGGTGCAGGCTTAGCACATCCCTCCTAATGCAACATCGATTAAGTTACAGTGTGTAGTGACAGGACAACAGTTTTCAGAGAAACTCTATTTTTACTGCACACAGTGGACCGCCGGGTCCTGGGCATTGATGAGTACACTCTGCACGAAAGTTATCCCCATGTGCAGGGCGACTACCATTACCTACTGCTCACTGCCCTACCACTACATAATGCTAACTCACTGCTCTCCCACTACATACTGCCCTATCCTGCTAATAAATTCTGCTTACTGACCGCTCTGCTACTGCATATTGCTCACAAACAACCCTGCCACTTCATACTGCTCACTGCTAAGTTAAAGAAGTATGTGAAGAAAGGGAATAAGGGAAGTATTTTAAATGACAGATGTCTTTTTTCTTTAAATACTATTTTTACTTTTTTTAAATCCATTCTTTTACCTAGGTTCTGAGGATCTCCTCCAGTCTCTTTCAGCCACCTCCTGTGTACACATACTTGCTCCAGCATCAGCTGTACATCATAGCTGTCTGATTATGACACCAGTGTGTAGGCAGGTGTAGTCTGTATTCCTCGCTGTCGGTGGCGCTTGACCAAAGCAGCAATGCAGAAGGGGAAGGAAGTCATGAGGAACTTGGTTCCTTTAGGAATTCGTGCGGTCACCAGGGAAACAGTTGTCCGATTGGACGCTGGTGCTCCAAGTGACCTTGGCACCATCTTGGTGCAGGGCAGTGTCCACATTTCCACTCCTCACTACAGAAGCTGTCTGCATCATTTCAGAATACGCTCCTCTGCTACAGTTTTGTATGTGGTTCCTGAGGACTGTGCCTACCCACCAGGCCTAGTGCATTGTTGGGACTCTCCTAATACACTGTTCTCAGTCATCTCAGCCTCTGTGTAATCTCTGCTGACTGGCAAACCACGCTGCACCCTGCTCTCAAAAGGATTGCATCTGTGCAATGGTTGCTAATGGTGTTCATCAGAGCTGCAGATGACAAGGCCATAACAGTAAGTCCCTGAACAAGAACCTTCATGACAAGACCACCAGTATTCTTTAAATAAAAGCTGAATATTTAAAGAGAATGAAAAAAAAAAAGTTTGAACAACATAACATGTTAAAGTTTATATTAGAGTTTAGTGGGTGGGTTTTGATCCACTGTTCCGTTTGACTGTTTGGGTAAAGTTAATTATGTGGTTCTTCTAGGTATGCGGCTCTCCCCCTTTCCTCCCACAATGCAGTACTGGCCTGAGAGCTGTCACAGGGGGTGGAAAGAGAGTCCTTATCTCTTTGTAAATTCCAACTAGATTGCCTTTAAGCTTAGAAAAGGCTAAGGGCTCTCGCTCCACCACTCTGAAAGTGCTCAGCCCAGCACAACTAGATTGACTTGGAA
This sequence comes from Glandirana rugosa, assembly GCA_018402905.1. NCBI lineage: Eukaryota > Metazoa > Chordata > Amphibia > Anura > Ranidae > Glandirana > Glandirana rugosa. The sequence continues at coordinate 299,024 of BLSH010373664.1, read as the reverse complement.
CTTACACAGCATTTTTTTCACTTTGCTCTGAAAGAGGAGCAGTGCAGCAAGGGGAGTTATGAAAAAGTAACAATTAGCAGTAGCAGGTGGGAAATTAAAGTGACACTAAACTCTGGTTTAAAATAATATGGTACAGTTTAAAGCAATGAGTAAAAACAGCTCTCTGATATAGTCATAGTTTTATTATAGAGTTAGAAGACAGATATGATGATAATAATATGAGAGTGGTGAAAATGGAACATCTGTCACTTGCAGCACTAGTGTTGGTAATGGTGGTAATTTTAAAAGTAAACCTAAGGATAGAAAAGGTGAGGGTAGGCATGGCACAACTGGTTCCAGATTAAGAAGAGTATATGAAAATTAAGGGTGGTTTCGAACAGGAGCTGCAGTTACATAAAACTGAAAATACAATTTTCCTACAAGAGTATCAGTTTGAGCTGTGGTAATACAAGAAGTGATAGTGGCATTGTACTGAAACATCTGGCCTAAGCATTTTTCTATACAACCTTAGACAACATGTCCATCACAATAGAAGAACACATACAGTAAGGTTACCATTTGTCCCCATTAAAAAGGGTCTGTCCCCATGAAACAGGTGTCCACTGATTCATCCCCAGGAGCCAAGCACCTTAAGGTAACTGAAATAACAAAGTGCAAGCTGAGCATTAGCCCAAAATGGTGCCGCTAGTGCACAGCAATTCAGCATTTAGCCACCCTATTGTGTGTAGTGTAACTTGAGATGAAGCGGGCACACTGCACTGTTTAATCTACAATACCTGCCTTCCAGGGACAATGCTAGGCCCCAGCAGTTGAAGATGACCGGAAACAGAAGGGAGAAGTTGAACACCAGATGTGGGGGCCACCAGGCAGAATCTGTGAGTTACTTGCTTAATCCTAACTTTTGAATTTTCTGCCTTGCTTAATCCTGGCCCCTTAACACAGTGTGTTACTTAAAGTGATTGTAAAGGCTCATTTTTATTTTTTATATAACAAACATGTTATGCTTACCTCCTGCGTGCAGTTGGTTTTGCACAGAGCAGCCCGCATCCTCCTCTTCTTGGGTCCCTCTTCACTGCTCCTGGCCCCTCCCTCCTATCGAGTGCCCCCTCAGCCAGCAGCTTGCTACAGTGGGCACCCAAGCCAAAACAGAGCTCCGCGTGTCCATTCAGACATGGGGCCCTGACCCGGCCCCGCCCCCTCTCTCCCCTGATTGGCTGACTGACTTTAATTGACAGCCATGGAATCCAATGGCGCCGCTGCTCTGTCTCAGCCAATCAGGAGGAGTGTCCTGGATGGCTAAGACACTCCTGGACATCGCTGAAGAGAGAAGGGGCTCAGGTAAGCAATTAGGGGGTGCTGCTACACACAGAAGGTTATTTATCTTAATGCATAGAATGCATTAGGATAAAAACCTTCTGCCTTTATAACTCCTTTAATCCTGGCATCTGAACTCTGACCTCCAAAATCTGTGAGCTACTGAATCTTGACCTCTGAACTCTTGGAGCTTTTGAATCCTGACCTCTGAACTTTTAGAGCTACTGAATCCTGATCGCTCAACACTGTGTATTACCTAATCCTGACTCCTGGACTCTCTTCTTTATTAAATTTTGACCCCTGAACTCCCTCCGTTATTTAATCCTCACCCCTTCACTTTGTGCTATAGTTAAGCCCAACCCTGCACTCTATGCTATATGCTATCTAGGCTCATTAGCAAAATAGGCTTAGGTTTTATGTAACCATTCCCCCTTAAGCCTCACCGACTGTTACCTAATTTTGACCAGACCAATAATTTGCCATGGTGCACTATCTGCACCGTATCATTCCCTTCTTCATGGTACCCATAGTATTTTGTCTTTATACCTTAAATTTTTGCCTCCTGTCCCAAAATTCTGTAACCAACTATTTTAGGGCGTGTTAAAATAGGGGTGTGATTTTGCGTGTATGGCTATAAATGAGGCTGTGATTTTAAGAGCATGGTAAGTAGGGTGTCCATGAATTACTTTAGAAAATCTGGTAACATTAACATACAGGTTAAATCTAGAGTTGAGCGGACACCTGGATGTTCGGGTTTGGCGGGTTCGGCCGAACTACGCGAAAAAGTTCGAGTTCGGCCCCGAACTTGACCCCGAACCCCATTGAAGTCAATGGTGACCCGAACTTTTGGGCACTAATATGGCTCTAAAAAAGTCCTGGAAAGGGCTAGAGGGCTGCAAAAGGAAGCAAAATGGGGGTAAGAGTAGGACAAGTGCCCTGCAAACAAATGTGGATAGGGAAATAACTGAAAATCACATAAAAAAATAAAAAATGGAGGAGGAGGTGGATGTGGAGTAGGATGTTGAGGAGGCGGTGACCGTGGCAGTGTAGGTGGAAGTGGCGGTGGAGGAGGAGGAGGTAGCCAATACTGTTTTTTGTTTGTTTGGTTTTTTACTAATTGGGGTAGCCCCCAAAATATTGAGATATATTCAAAAAAAAAAAAGATCACTATCTGCAGACAAACCCAGAGATGTTTTAGCACGGGTTCACTTTTTCCATATAAAATTTACCATGGTTTATTTTTCATGTTTCTCCTGTTTACAAATTCCAATAAAGACTTATGTTCTTTAAAAAAAAAAAAAAAAAGAATACGTTCACTTAAATATACCAATGGCTGTGTGAGGCCGGTATAAATGTCTATTCTGCACAAGGTACAGACAAGTCTTGTGGGATCCGTGCCTGCAGCATTTTAATAAACGTTAGCTTGTCCACGTTGGCTGTGGACAGGCGGTTGCGCTTGTCTATGATAACGCCCCCTGCCGGGCTAAACACACGTTCAGACAATACACTGGTTGCAGGGCAGGCCAGCACCTCCAAGGCATAAAGGGCAAGCTCAGGCCATGTGTTCAATTTGGAGACCCAGAAGTTGAATGGGGCAGACCCATCAGTCAGTACCTGTAGGCGTAGGCACACATACTGTTCCACCATGTTGCTGAAATGCTGCCTCCTGCTAAGACGTTGCCTATCAGCTGGTGGTGCTGTTTGTTGTGGCATACTGCTGACAAAGCTTTTCCACATTTCGGCCATGCTAACCCTGCCTTCTGAGGTGCTGGCGGTGCCCCAGCTGCATTGGTGACCTCTTCCTACACTTCTGCCTTTGCCTTGTGCTTCCACTGAGCCTCCGGTGTCATTTGGGAAGCCCTCAGCAGCGCGTCTACTAGCGTGCGCTTGTAGTCACGCATCTTCCGATCATGCTCCAGTGAGGGAATTAAGGACGGCACGTTGTCCTTGTAACAGGGATCCAGCAGGGTGGCCACCCAGTAATCAGCACAAAGTAACAATGTGGGCAACTCGGCTGTCGTTGCTCAGGCACTGCAGCATGTAGTCACTCATGTGTGCCTTGCTGCCCAGAGGCAAAGACAAGCTGTCCTCTGTGGGAGGTGTATTATCTGTGTCCTCCGTATCCCCCCAGCCATGCTCCAGTGATGTCCACGAGCTGTGTTGGGTGTCACCCTGCTCCCTGCAGTGAATATGGTTCCTCCTCCTCGTCATCATCCTCGTCCTCCTCATCCTCCAGAACTTTTTTACCTGGCCTATGCTGGTGCAGGAACCCAGCCTCCGAACCACTTTTGAATGACTGGCCTGATAACCGTGGAAATGACCCCTCTTCCTCCTCCTCTTCCTCCTGTGCCACATCCTCTTCCATCATCGCCCGAAGTGTTTTTTCAAGGAGACATAGAAGTGGGATTGCAACGCTGAGAACAGCGTCATCGACACTGGCCATGTTGGTGGAGTACTCGAAACACCGCAATATTGTACACAGGTCTCGCATGGAGGCCCACTCGTTGGTGGTGAAGTGGCGCTGTTCCGCAGAGCGACTGACCCGTGCGTGCTGCAGCTGAAACTCCACTATTGCCTGCTGCTGCTCGCACCTTCTCCCCAGCATGTGCAAGGTGGAGTTCCACCTTGTGGGCACATCGCATAGGAGGCGGTGAGCGGGAAGGCCGAAGTTCCGCTGCAGCGCAGACAGGCGAGCAGCAGCAGGGTGAGAACGCCGAAAGCACGCACAGACGGCCCGCACTTTCTGCAGCAGCTCTGACATATCCGGGTAGTTTTTTAGAAATTTCTGCACCACCAAATTCAGCACATGCGCCAGGCAAGGGATGTACGTCAAACCGGCTAGGCCCAGAGCTGCTACGAGATTTCGCCCATTATCGCACATCACCAGGCCGGGCTTGAGGCTCAGTGGCAACAACCACTCATCGGTCTGTTGTTCAATGCCTGTCCACAGCTCCTGCGCAGTGTGGGGTTTATCCCCCAAACATATCAGTTTTAAAACAGCCTGCTGTCGTTTCCCCTGGATGTGCTGAAGTTGGTGGTGAAGGTGTTACGCTGACCGGATGAGGAGGTGGTAGAGGAGGAGGAAGCAGAGTAGGAGGAGGAGGCAACAGGAGGCAAAGAGAAATGCCCTGCAATCCTCGGTGGCGGAAGGACACGCGCCAAAAGGCTATCCGCCTCAGGCCCACCCGCCACTACATTTGCCCAGTGTGCAGTTAGCGAGATACAGTGTCCCTGCCCATGCTTACTGGTCCACGTATCAGTGGGTATGTGGACCTTGCCACAGATGGCGTTGCGCAGTGCACACTTGATCTTGTCCCCGACTTGTTTGTGCAGAGAAGGGATGGCTCGCCTGGAAAAGTAGTGGCGGCTGGGAAACACGTACTGTGGGACAGCCACCGCCATCAGGTTTTTAAAACTGTCCATGTCCACCAGACGGAATAACAGCATTTCAAAGGCCAGGAATTTTGAAATGCTGACATTCAGGGCCCGGGTGGGTACTTCCTCTTTCTCTCCAGGGTTTGGGAGATGGACAGCTGTAAGCTTCCATGGGAACGTATGGAAATGCTCGGGGACGGTGGCAGACATGGTGGTGTTGCTGTCACATCGTCTATTTGCTGGTTGGTAGGTGACACTGGCACTGTAGAGGTGGAGGAAGAGGCCGAGGCAGCAGAAGAGGTAGCAGGGGGAGCTCGAGACCTTTCTTGGATTTTGAGGTGCTTATTCCACTGCAGCTCGTGCTTTGCATGTAGATACCTGGTCATGCAGGTTGTGCTCAGGTTTCGAACATTTATGCCTCGCTTCAGGCTCTGATTGCACAGTGTGAAAACCACTCGTGTCTTGTAGTCAGCACATTGTCTGAAGAACTGCTACGCCAGGGAACTCCTTTTAGCTGCCTTTGGTGTGCTAGGTCCCTGGGTGCGGTGGATAGTAGCAGGCGTACTGTCTAGGGGACGGTCGCTCCGCTTTTGTAACCTGCTTCCTGAGGAAGGTGTTTCACTTGTGCGTGTAGCTGGCACAGATCGCCCACGTCCTCTCCTTGCAACAGGAGCTTCACCAACACCACCAACAGCAGCAGCACCACGACCACGACAACGTCCCTTATTTGACGCTCTCCTCATTCTGGACGCAAATGTACTATTTAATACAAATTTATATTATTTTTTAAACCGGCAATGTCGACGCACTTTTTAATTTTGTGCAAGAAATGCACAGCAAGGTGCAAATGTACTATGTAGCACTATTTTTTTTTTTTTTTTTTTTTAAACCAGCAATGTCGACGCACTTTTTCATTTTGTGCAAGAAATGCAGAGCAAGGTGCAAATGTACTATGTAGAACTATTTATTATTCTTTTTTTTTAAACCAGCAATGTAGAACCACTTTTTAATTTTGTGCAAGAAATGCCCTGCTGGCCGCAAATGTAATATTTTGCACAAAAAAATTTAAAAGCAGTATTTAAATATGCCAAAATGTTGCCAACTGAACTAACAGAACATGATTAAAGTAGTGTCCCTGACACACAAGCAGTTGCAGAAATGGCTGCAAAAGCCCACCTAACAAACAGAAAAATTGCTTAGGTTTTATATGAGGCACTTTGCTTAGCAAACAAATGTACTCTAGCAAACAAAAATCTCCTCTAGCACTCACCCACCAATAAATCGCTGTTTTTAACAGATTTTCTAAAGCTAATCTGTCCCTCACAGTAGCAGCAGCAGCAGCAGCATCCTCTCCCTACACTAGTATGAGTTCATTTTCTAAAGCTAATCTGTCCCTCACAGCAGCAGCAGCATCCTCTCCCTACACTAGTATGAGATGATGTGACATGCAGCACTATGTGACTCCAGCTTATATAGAGGCTGGGTCACATGATGCACTGGCCAATCACAGCAATGCCATTAGTAGGCATGGCTGTGATGGCTTCTAAGGGCAAATGAGTGAAACACTTGTTGATTGGCTGCCCTGCAGCTATTCAACAGGCGCGAAAAAATACCCGAACCCGGACTTTTTCACAAATGTCCGGGTTCGGGACACGGACACCCTAAAGTCCGGTACGAACCCGAACTTTACAGTTCGGGTTCGCTCAACTCTAGTTAAATCTACTGCAGAGATGAAGAGGGAGGGTCAGACACTAGACACACCAAGGCATTATGTACAATCAACCTCAGATGCAACCTCCTCTTACTTTCGGTTATCAAAAATCATCCAAACACTCCAAACCCTATACTAACCAATATATGATGCTCTAGTTCCTGCAGTGCTAGATTAATGGATTCCAGCTCTTTTTGCAATCTTATGGTTTGCATTGATCCTCAATGAATTTTACCAAGCTACCATTCTCCAACGAGGATCTTGCTGTATGTACGCTTTTAAGGCTGTGGTAGTCTTACGATATAGCCATGTAGGAACACCATATGTTGCATGCATGGCCTATTGGTCAAGCCTAGCCAGGGGACATTTTTCTTCTAACTTCTTTTCATGTCCTCTTCACTTGAGTACTTGTCATCCCAAGCACCAGCACTTCTAACTGTCCCCCTTCATATTATATACACAGGGGAATCACTGCTATGACATATTGACATAACTAGCTTGGGTGACTTTCTGTCATGAACATAGCAGCTGATGGAGAAATTTCAGATTTCCTTTTTTTTCCTTTCAATGCAATACCTGGGAATCTACTTTATCTCGTCTTTGTAGGAACTTTATGCTGAAAATTACCCACCTCTATCTAAACAGCTTAAAACAGACCTGGACAAGAGGTCCTGTTTCCCACTTTTGTAATTTGGCAGAATTCCTCCCATTAAAATGGATTTACTGCCCAGAATACTTTACTTTTTTAGGACTCTTCCCATAGCAGTCCCTAGACATAACATACTACTGCTACAAAATCATCTTAACCAATTTATCTGGGCCCACAAATGCCCTCGGATAAATAGGCTGACATTTTATACTCCAAGGCTGCATGAAAGTCCGGGACTCCCTAACCTTTTGGCATACTATCAAGAGGCCCAAATCTGGCAGTTGGCTTATACCAATATAAAACAACCTTCTCCCTAGTGGGTGTCTATGGAGGCTGTCTTGTGCCAGTCTGTTGCCATTGGAGCCTTTATGTGGATCCCTAGTAGGCTACACCCTCCTTCATATGTACTATATTTTCATATTCATTAGCAGTTCAGGGTAAACAGAGCTTGGAAACCACTTTCTTCTCCCCACATTACTTTCGCTCCATTAACAACCCAGAATTCACTCCAGGCCTCCTTATTGGTGGCAAAATAAAGGATTCCTAAGATTTAAGGGATTTTTTACACAGGTATAAATTCAACTCCCTTGAATGCTACTGGGACAAACGACAATTACCCTCATCTGAATTATTCAGGTACAACCAAATTACATTCTACATTAAGGCTGGATTCACACCTATGTGAATTGGATGCTGCTTACACCGCATCCAATTCGCAGGACACTTAAAGACACATTGTTTTCAATGTGTCCGGTTCACATAGGTGCGGTGCATTCGCACGCTACATTGCAGCGAAAACGTGAGCATTTTCTGTGCAATGTGGTGCGAATTCCCAGCCCATTATGTTCAAAGGGAACGCATCTGACACGCAGATGTGTTCCGCACTAAACAGGAATCTCTTCCCCTGCTCGTGGCACCTCCCCCCTCCCTCCCCGGGCAGCTGTTGCGCTGTGAGAATGGACAGGATCCGCCTGAGCGGCGGCTCCGGTCCTTCTCACAGGCAAACAGGCTGGAATTCGCACCACTATGGTGTGAATCCAGCCTAAAGCTAAACTTAAACTTTTCGATGGACACCCAATACCAACTTCATTCCAGTTGTCCTGCAGATCTAGAGACTCAACTAAAGGTTGCATCTCTATTATATATGACCTTTTAATAGACCCGAGTCATAAGCTCCCGTATATGGAACAATGGGGAGCAGGACATTGGCATTTCATTTGAGCTCTCTGACTGGCAGGACACCACATATGACCTATCCAAAAGATCAATTAATACTGACCTAATAGAATTGATACATAGTACAATTTATACATACATGGTACATAGGTTTGTCGCGCCACCGGGGCTGTGTGTATCTGTGAAGCTAGCTATGCCATCAGTAGTTTTACCACCAGCAGGGCCTCCCAAGGTGTAGAGGTTCCAGCAGAGATACCAGACTAATAATGTGCCACCCATCTGGGCAACAGTGGACACGCAGTGTTCAAGGCGGAAGATCACGTTTGATGTGACAATGGTGACAACATTGAACTTAGTATTGAAACATTGAACTTACAATGCACAGAAGGAAGGCTTGGCAATCTACTTCTGGATTATGCCAAGAAAATTTGATGATGATGAGAAAACAATGAGAACTGTCATATAGTGCTGAAAGATGGTCCCCTAGGCACTCATCTTGCTACTAGGGAAGAGCTGACAGTCACCAAGAGTAACTTATGAAACAAATGGATCAAGACATCCAGATGTTGATGTTGCTGTACAGAAAAGTGAGGTAAAAATCTGTACAAACATTACCAACATAAGAACTTGGAATCTACGAAGTATGAAACAGGGAAAATTAGAAATTGTTAAAGATCAAATGAATAAAGCCAACATCCATGTGTTAGGAATCAGTGAAGTCAAATTGACAAGACAGGGTCACGTTAAATTAAATGAACATTGGATATGCTAGTCTGGTCACAAAACATATTGGAAAAATGGTGTGGAATTTATTCTCAACAATAAACTAAAGTACAATTCTAATAGTAATAGAGTCATCTCAATCCATCTACAGAGAAGGGTGATCAGTGTCATCCTCATTTAAGTGTATGCTCCAACAACAAATGCAGAAGATGAGGGTGTAGAGTTGTTTTACAAACAACTTCCAGATGCAATAGATCAAGCTTAGGAAAAAGAAATTAAGCCAATGTTAACTTCGTACAGTTTTGCCAAACTAATCAATTCCAGCACCACAAGCGTCTGCTATACACATGGACCTCTTAAAATGGTATGCATCATAACCAAATTGGCTATATCTGCATAGGACAGAGGTGGAAATCTGCAGTTTAGACAGCAAGGACCAAACCAGGAGCTTATGGTGGCAGCGACCAGACCAGGGGTGGATTCAGAGCCTAGTCTCAGGAGGGGCACTGCCAGAAAATAAGGTTTTTCACTGGCAATATGTCGGAGCAATGGCTGGTGTTGGCGCTTTAATCATCATGGCACCATTGTTGATATGGTGTCAGGATGATTGAAGAGCATTACTTCTATTATTACATTGTAATATAAAATGAAATAGTTCAACTCACCATAATGCAGAATCAGTGGGAACCCTGAATGTGTCACTTGCCATCGTCACCTGCCACGTCACCTGCCACGTCACCTGCCACCAGATGCAGCTTGTCACTTGCCTGCCCCCAGATGCAGCTTGTCACTTGCCTGCCACCCCATGCAGCTTGTCACTTGCCACCAGATGCAGCTTGTCATTTGCCACGTTACTTGCCACCAGATGAAGATTGTCACTTGCCACATTGCCTGCCACCAGATGCAGCTTGTCACTTGCCATGTTACTTGCAACCAGATACGGATTGTCACTTGCCACGTCACCTGCCACCAGATGCAGCTTGTCACTTGCCATGTCACCTGTCACCAGATGCAGCTTGTCACTTGCCATGTCACCTGCCACCAGATACAGGTTGTCACTTGCCACATTGCCTGCCACCAGATGCAGCTTGTCACTTTCCACGTTGCCTGCCACCAGATGCAGCTTGTCACTTGCCACATTGCCTGCCACCAGATGCAGCTTGTCACTTTCCACGATGCCTGCCACCAGATACAGATTTTCACTTGCCACCATTGCCTGCCACCAGATACCCATTTGCCACTATCCTGCAGCAACAGTGACCGCAGAGAAACAGGCTTCTCTCACAAGCTTTTCAGCACATGTGAGGGCGGGCAGTGAGAGATGATGTAATCTCTCTACTGTCCATGGCTGCACAGTGAGGGCGGAACTGCGGTGATGCAGGGCAGGTGATGAGAGATGATGTCATCTCTCTGCTCACTCACCCGCCCGCTCACTGTCCTGCCTTCCCGTTCACCCACCGGCCGGCCTGCCTACTGGTATGACTGCCCGCCAGCACCCACGGCTGGACTGGGACAAAAATTTGGCCATTGACTTCATCCAGACTGGCCCACTTTGACAGGTCTCTCCCATACCGGCCGGCCGGACAAACCGCCCCCCCAGCCTGATGAGTCAGCTGTCTGTCCCCTCCTCCGTGCTTCTTCTGGTCCTCCCCATGCTGCCCTAGTCCCCTACATGCTCCTTCTGGTCCCCCCTCCTTCTCAGGTCCCTCACATGCTCCTTCTGGTTCCCCCCTCAGGTCCCCCATATGCTCCTTCTGGTCCCCCCCTCAGGTCCCCCACCCGGTCTTCCTCGTATACCCCCTGGACTCCCCCCCTGGTCTTCCTCGTATACCCCCTGGACTCCCCCCTTGGTCTTCCTCGTAC
>BLSH010373664.1:251995-268873 GCA_018402905.1 Glandirana rugosa | reverse complement strand
CGCACGAACACAAAATCGGCCTTTATGCGGATGATGTAATAATCTCCATCACTGAGCCACAGCTTTCTCTCCCTCTGCTACACCAAACTCTAGACCTCTTTAGCAAGGCCTCCTTATACAAGATTAACTATTCTAAGTCGGCTATGCTTGGTGCCAATCTGGACAATGAAATTAAACTAAACATCACCAAAAGCACCTCGTTCTCCTGGGCTCCAAACTCTACTCTTCCTTACCTTGGCATCTCTCTGTCCCTACCATCCTCACAGCTGCTTACCCACAACTTTGCCCAACTAGTAGACAAACTACAAAAGACAATTCAAACTCTAAAGAACATACAAGCCTCTTGGGCAGGCCGCATAGCCCTTTCAAAAATGTACCTACTGCCACACATACTCTATACTTTCCGGACTCTGCCTATTCCATTCTTGCGTTCCCACCTCGACAAACTACAAGCTATTGTATCGACATTCATCTGGCACAACAAGCATCCGAGACTCAAAAGATCCACACTCTGCACCCCAACTGCCTTGGGAGGAATGGGCGCACCCAACATCACCACCTATTATAAGGCCACAGTACTTGAGCAAGCCAAAAGCTGGTGGTTACCAACCACACTATTCCCCTGGTTGCAAATTGAGAAGGCCGCCTTTGCCACAGACCCCAAGCAAATACTCCTATCGCTATTGCTCCAACACCAAAAACGGCACAACTTTTTATACACAGTCAATGCCATGACTAGGACTTGGCTCTCTCTTTTGCAGACCTCAGGTGGGATACCTCAAGCAGTTCTCAATACTTTTCCCCTACATTCTTTGCAAGCTATATTGCCCGATGTCTCCCTGACCAACTGGTCACAAGCAGGAATCTCTTTTTCGTAGCCCAGCTATACGAGCAATCTGTGCTTCTCTCCTTCCAACAACTGAGGCTCAAATATCAGATCCCCACTAAGGACTTCTTCAAATATCTCAGGGTTCGCTCTCCCCTCGCGAGAATACCTCGCTCCAGCAGTGCAATCTTCGGTCAAGTTTTACACTTTTACAACTATACAAATACAACCAAGAAAGGCATATCCTATTTCTACAACCTGCTCACCAGCATCACCAATGAGGGAAAACCAGACACCATCCTTAAATGGGAGAATTTACTGCATTGCTCATACACCTCCCAGCAATGTCTACGCACTCTTCGAGCGCCGCTAAAATTCTCCAAATGCATATCCCACTGGGAAGGGGTGCAAAATCTTTTCCATAACTGGTACCTTACCCCAGCAAAGCTTGCTAATATCTACCCCGCCTCCACAGCCAACTGCTGGAGACTCTGTGGTTACAAAGGTACCATCATTCACATATGGTGGTCCTGTCCCAAACTAACGCACCTGTGGCATGCTGTGACAGAACTAATCTCGGACTTAACCGGCACTCCTGCACTCCTCTCCCCACAACTAATATTATTCGGATTGGAATACGACTCCTGGCCTACCAACTTCCACGCTATCCTAACGCACATACTTATTGCCATCAGACTGTCCATTGCCAGAGTCTGGAAAGCTCCAGACCCCCCTGCCATCAATGCGATCCTCATGTCTGTCAATAACCAATGTTTAATGGAGTATATGTATGCCAAGGCTCACCTCCTAGTCCCACTCTTTCAGAAAAGATGGTCTATATGGTTACACCACCCCAAGTGCACTCTAACAGTCTAACCAGCAACCATCTAAGAGCATCTGTGCACTGTTATGCTGTTGTTATTGTTTGAAACGCATTATTTGCTCTTATGTCTTCTTTGATCTCTACCTGTACCTCATACCCTGCGGTTGGGTGAGGACGGGGCGCTACCCATTTGCTTAGGGTTGGGTGCCCCGCCCTTCCTGACCTCTTCTTTCCAGCTCCACTCTGTTGGTAACACCTCTACTATAACATAACTACGCTTTATGTAATGTTACTGAACACAATGTACATCAATGTATATGCTACCTCTTAGCAGTCTGCAATGTTAAGCATACTACAGTTCATCCTGTTCTATTCAACCTATATGTAAGTGATATAACTAATAAGGTTTGCTGGGCAATGTATGTCTCTTTGCTGATGATACAAAGGTGTGTAGTAGGGTTGATATCCCTGGAGGGGTCTGTAACATGGAACATGATTTGGCATTGCTGGAAGATTGGTCAAAGCAGTGGAGACTGCAGTTCAATATTTCTAAATGTAAAATAATGCATCTAGGGAAAAAGAATCCGCTTAGAGAGTACAGCATTGGGGGCACAGTGTTAGCCACCACTACAGAAGAAAACGATTTGGGGGTGCTTATTTCAGATGATTGCAAAATGAGCAAGCAGTGTAACCAGGCAGTGGGAAAAGCAAATAGAATTCTGGGATGTATCAGTAGAGGGATCACCAGGAGGAGGAAGGAGGTTCTGATTCCTCTATATAGATCTTTAGTGAGACCTCACTTAGAATACTGTGTCCAGTTCTGGAGACCACACTTACAAAAAGATATTGATAAAATAGAACGAGTTCAGAGACGGGTAACAAAAATGGTGAAAGGTCTGGGGGATAAAACATATCAAGAGCGACTTCAGGAACTTAATATGTACAGTCTGGAGGAAAGAAGGGAGAGGGGAGACATGATTGAAACCTTTAAACACCTCAAGGGGGTGAATAAGGTTCAGGAGGGCAGTCTTTTCAATATGAAACCAAAATCAACAACACTGGGACATGACCTCAAACTAACTGGGGGGAAGTTTAAAACTAATCTTAGAAAGTATTATTTTACTGAAAGGGTGGTTGATGATTGGAATAAACTACCAACAGAGGTTGTGAGACAGTCAACAGTAAATGGCTTCAAACATGCTTGGGATAAACATAAATCCATAGTCAGACAACAAGGTTAATGTAAAAAAAAAAATTAAAAAAATAAAAAGGGGCAACCTCGATGGACTACTCAGTCTTTTTCTGCCGTCACTTTTCTATGTTTCTATGTTTCAAATTATCTCTGAAAAAGAGAAGCTTGAGAGTAAATACAAATATCTAAATGGTGATTCTAGCATAGGGGTAAATTGTTTGGTCTCGGGTCACTTAAAGTGTTACGAAACCCACAACAGTAAAATCAGTCTGTATATGCGGTAAAGAACGCTCGTTATACTCACTGTGGAACCTAAGGGGCTAATCCTCCACATTGTGTAAAATGGCTGTTTGATCCTGGCTTCTCTAATCCTCCCCTCCTTCCACTGACTCCTAATAACTTCCTGATAACACAAAGTCTATGGAGTCAGGCTGCAGATGCTCAGTTTGGTGTGTATTGCTAGAGAGTTTTTTTTCCCTGGGAGGGTATATGTGATCAGCACAAGGCCAATCAGCACTGTCCAGACAGGGGGTCAGGAGTATTGCAGTCTCATAGGTCAGTCAAAAAACTCCTCCTACAAGCTTTAACCAGTGCTTGGCTGGACACTGATAGAAGTCACAAGGCTGCTCTATCTGCTGATGAGAATAGGTATTTATCAGTTTATATTTACTAAAATAATTGCTTTCTGTATACTGTGAGAAACCAGATATTGTGAATGCAGGGTCCTGGGTTTAGTAACACTTTAAGAAGACAAGTGGCCACTCAATGAAGCTGGGCAAGAAGCTGTTTAACTTTACATTAGAGTGGTAAGGATGTGGCACTCCCTTTCAGAGTTAATTGTGCCATTGGTGAGTGTAGACAAATTGAAAAAAAACTATAGATGGGCATCCTAGCAAATGTAATATACAGGGGTATGAGAAATGGTAGTGACCAGGGGCGTTTCTAGGTCTACAAATGATCTGGGGCTAGAGCCCATAGCAGCGAAGTAAAGAAAGTCATACTCTTGAGCGGGCATACACATGTATATAATATACTTGTGTGTGTGTATATACAGTATCTCACAAAAGTGAGTACACCCCTCACATTTTTGTAAATATTTTATTCTATCTTTTCATGTGACAACACTGAAGAAATAACACTTTGCTACAATGTAAAGTAGTGACTGTACAGCTTGTATAACAGTGTAAATTTGCTGTCCCCTCAAAATAACACAACACAGTGCCATTAATGTCTAAACCGCTGGCAACAAAAGTGAGTACTCCCTTAAGTGAAAATGTTGAAATTGGGCCCAAAATGTCAATATTTTGTATGGCCCCCATTATTTTCAAGCACTGCCTTAACCCTCATGGGCATGGAGTTCACCAGAGCTTCACAGGTTGCCACTGGAGTCCTCTTCCACTCCTCCATGGCGACATCACAGAGCTGGTGGATGTTAGAGACCTTGCGCTCCTCCACCTTCCATTTGAGGATGCCCCACAGATGCTTAGTAGGGTTTAGGTCTGGAGACATGCTTGGCAAGTCCATCACCTTTACCCTCAGCTTCTTTAGCAAGGCAGTGGTCATCTTGGAGGTGTGTTTGGGGTCGTTTTCATGTTGGAATATTGCTCTGCGGCCCAATCTCCGAAGGGAGGGGATCATGCTCTGTTTCAGTATGTCACAGTACATGTTGGCATTCATGATTCCCTCAATGAACTGTAGCTCCCCAGTGCCTGCAGCACTCATGCAGCCCCAGACCATGACACTCCCGCCACCATGCTTGACTGTAGGCAAGGCACGCTTGTCTTTGTACTCCTCACCTGGTTGCCACCACACACGCTTGACACCATCTGAACCAAATAAGTTCATCTTGGTCTCATCAGACCACAGGACATGGTTCCAGTAATCCCTGTCCTTAGTCTGCATCATCTTTAGAAGAGGCTTCCTTCTGGGATGACAGCCATGCAGACCAATTTGATGCAGTGTGCGGAGAATGGTCTGAGCACTGACAGGCTGATCCCCCACCCCTTCAACCTCTGCAGTAATGCTGGCACCACTCATACGTCTATTTCCCAAAGACAACCTCTGGATATGACGCTGAGCACATGTACTCAACCTCTTTGGTCGACCATAGCGAGGCCTGTTCTGAGTGGAACCTGTCCTGTTAAACCGCTGTATGGTCTTGGCCACCATGCTGCAGCTCAGTATCAGGGTCTTGGCAATCTTCTTATAGCCTAGGCCATCTTTATGTAGAGCAACAATTCTTTTTTTCAGATCCTCAGAGAGTTATTTGCCATGAGGTGCCATGTTGAACTTCCAGTGACCAGTATGAGAGATTGAGAGCGATAACACCAAATGTAACACACCTGCTCCCCATTCACACCTGAGACCTTGTAACACTAACGAGTCACAGACACCGGGGAGGAAAAATGGCTAATTGGGGCTCACTTTTGTTGCCAGCAGTTTAGACAGTAATGGCTGTGTGTTGAGTTATTTTAAGGGGACAGCAGATTTACACTGTTATACAAGCTGTACACTCCCTACTTTACATTGTAGCAAAGTGTCATTTCTTCAGTGTCGTCACATGAATAGATAGAATAAAATATTTACAAAAATGTGAGGGGTGTACTCACTTTTGTGAGATACTGTATATATATAATACAAATATTGTTACATATCTGAGTGCAGATCCTCCTTACATCAAGGTCCCCAAAGAGCCCCTTCCTTACATCAGGGTCCCCAGAGAGCCCCTTCCTTACATTAGGGTCCCCAGGGAGCTCCTTCCTTACATCAGGGTCCACAGAGAGCCTCTTCCTTACATCAGGGTCCACAGAGAGCCCACCCTTACATCAGGGTCCACAGAGAGCCCCCCTTACATCAGGGTCCCCAGAGAGCCTCCCCGTATATCAGGGTCCCCAGAGAGCCTCCCCATACATCAGGGTCCCCAGAGAGCCTCCCTGTACATCAGGGTCCCCAGAGAGCCTCCCCATACATCAGGGTCTACAGAGAGCCTCCCTCTTGCATCAGGGTCTACAGAGAGCCTCCTCATACATCAGGGTCTACAGAGAGCACCCCCATACATCAGGATCCCCAGAGAGCCCCCCTTAGATCAGGGTCCCCAGAGAGCCTCCCCATACACCAGGGTCCCTAGAGAGCCTCCCTATACATCAGGGTCCCCAGAGAGCCTCCCCATACATCAGGGTCCCCAGAGAGCCTCCCCATACATCAGGATCCTCAGAGAGCCTCCCCATACATCAGGGTCCCCAGAGAGCCTCCCCATAAATTGGGGTCCCCAGAGAGCCTCCTCATACATCAGGGTCCCCAGAGAGCCTCCTCACACATCAGAGAAAGATGGGGTGGATGAGAGGGGGTGAAAGAGAGACCCCCTAGCCCTGCCTTTAGCCTCTACTGTCCCAGCCTCTGTCTGTGTGGGTAGGTGTGTGATCCACCTACCTCCCATCCATCCTCAGTCAGCCTTTTTTCTTCCTGTTCCATGACAGTCACAGCGAGCTAGGAGAGGAGCTTGAAGAAGGAGTGCAGGCTCTGGGAGGCACCGGGGATGCTGCTCAGGGTGGAGGTGAGGCCTCGTCTTCTCTCTCTCACTCCCTCCTGGGCTCTTCCTGGCTGCCCAAGCTTCCCCCTCCCTATTTGAAGATGCCACTGCCCTGCACCTCACTGCCACCGGACCAGCAGCGTCTGCTCCAGTCCAGGACCATGACAAGGGGGCTGGGCTCAACTCTTTAGGTTCCACAGGAACTAGTGTGGAAGAGGAGGAAGTGGAACCCTCCTCCACTTTGAATGCTGGGCAGGGAGGAAGTCGTGGCTGTGATGTCATTGGTTGCTAGACACTAGGCGGCTCTAACAACTAGTGACCAGGAGTAGAGTCAGGTGAATGCGAGGGTGTAGCTGGAGCCAGTGCTACCGTGGCTCAGTCTGCCCCTGTCTCCTGCATTCCGAACGGGACATACCTGCTAATTGCAGAACTGCATCCACTCGGCAAGAGACTCGGGGCTATGGGCCCCAGACTCTGGGCTATAGCCCCAATAGCCACCCCCTAGCAATGCCGCTGGTAGTGACATAAACACACACAGGTTGAACTGTATGGAAGGGTGTCTCTATTCAACATTATCAACTGAGTAACTATGTGTATTTTTACTGAAATTTTGCACTTGATAAACTGTTGCACTAATATTGTGGGACACAAAGATTTGAAGACTGCCACCATGTTCTTCTCCTTCTCCAGGGTGTCTACTTTCAGAAAATATTTAAAGTTTGGGGGGGGGGGGGGTTATAAAATCTTTAGGCATACAATGATTAAGTAAACGTGCAAAAAATGCAAAAGCAGCTCTAGCAGTGAAACGGTTAAGTGGTGTAAAAACCAAATAAATAATCCACATCCCATACCTTTTATGTATTGATCAATGCTCTGGATCATTTTAAGAAGACTATCCACAACATCACGCTCTTTTTGTAATGTGTCTAATTCAGCTTTCCTCTGATCCAAAACTTTATTGATTTCACGCAGTGAGGGTATGTCTGCTTCTTCTGACAAAAAATGAACAATCAACAGAGATCAATTATAAATACACAGCCTTTAGCTAGTCTAGTCATAACAACGATTATCCCATCTCACATTAGAGGACTTACTCAGTTTACAGATGGCTTCAAACTGCTCCCTGTGCTGTAGAATACTCTCCATGTGTTGATACAGCACCTCTCCATCCATGACATTTCTCACAGCCCCAAGGAACACAGATTCTGAAAGAACCACCAGTTCCTGGATATCCTCTCCAAACTGTGATATGATCCTGATATCTGTTCCTGAAATGAAATAAATATAAGCAAATAATATAATCATTATTCTATCCTTCAATTGTCTCTAAACATAAATTGAGAGTTGGTTTTCTAGTATATTATTGTGATATGACGCTCATATTCAGTAAAAGATGTACATTATCTAATAATTTTATGGGCATATTGCTAATGGTAGTATTTTAGAGTAGGTATATTGTTTTAATTATATTCAAAAAAAAATAAAGGAATAGAAAATATTAAGATTGAATATAATGCAGTTTACCTTCTTGTATATTACTGTATTCTGCAGCAATCAAATATATTGTTATATATTAATTATTGGTTGATTTTGTATAGTAGCAGGTGAATCCAGAATGTTGGACTAATGACGAACTCTGTACTCAATGTGCTGTTATGAATAAATTAGAGTGGGGAAAGTTTAGAACACATCTGTCAAACACAAGGCCCACAGGTAAAATGCAGCCCACCAGGTCTTGGTATGTGGCCCTTGCACCCAGTTTTGCAGCCTGCCATGGCAGGACTCCATTCCATCACCTCCAAAGTCTGAGCAAGAACGATCTCCCTGCAAGGCAAGGCAGAGATGCCTACACAGGGAGGTACTAGAGTAAGGCCATGTAGGAGAGAGAGATGCGAGGAAACTTTGGGAGGATGGGGTAGAACATTGTGCATAGTGCACCCCTGAACCTTGAACTCTGTACACTGCACATCCCTAAACCCTGCACTCTGCACATAGCGCACCCCTGAACCCTGCACTCTGTAAGTAGCGCACCCCTGAACCCTGCACTTTGTACATAGGCGCACCTCTGAACCCTGCACTCTGTACGTAGGCACACCCCTGAACCCTGCACTCTGTATATAGGTGCACCCCAGATACAACCAGCTCTTTGAGGGCAACTATACTACTGATGCAGCCTGAGATTAAATTTAATTTGACACCCCTGGTTTAGAACCTCTTTTGCCAGCTATGTCCCAATTATGCTGTAGATTCTCCTCATGATTTTTGCTGATTGCAGAGCTATATAGGTGCGACTTAGCAGGGGATGTGTTTAACCTCTGCACAGAGACCACTGCTTCCATGCCAAGAATAAGGGTCCTTTTCTGCAGCATGCTGGCAGAAGATAGACTTTGAAACTCAAGCTGTGGCTGTTGTCTAAGGAAAATTAAATGTAAGACTGAACGCCATTTGTTTTGGTGTACCTAGAATGCATTTAGCTGATTTGAAGCAGAACTAAAGTTTTTCTTTTCTAATCCAAACACACTGAAATTTAAATTTGAAAAGTGCGTGCATACTTGCGTCTTGTGTCTTTTTTGGTAGGTTTCACAGCTGCTGTGCAGGTATAGCAACAGGACTTGGAATCTCTGTGACCTGTTGGCTTTATCTCTGTTGACTGGATTTATACTCTGGATACCATGGTCCCCAGGAGAACTCAATGAGGTGTTGGACATCCATACCGTTCTTAAACATACACTATAAACATGTACTCATATTTTAAAAGCTTATCTACATGCATGTGTTTTCAGTAATCCCATGGTCTTTGCTCATAATCAATAATTTCAGCAAGATTCTGTTATTCTGCCCTCATTATCTTCTATATACATTATATTTATATATTTAAATTCCATTCTTTCTGTCATTAGCCCATAATTTAAGTAGGATATGGTTATTTTATTTTATCCCATTATCCAACATATACTCCTCACTTTCCCAGATTTGCAGTGATATCACTTACTATTTCATATATACACTCTGTGACTCGTTATTTCATACATACATTCTAGTTGTTTTAATCAACAGTGACTATACCATTTCTAAACTTTTATCCCCATATTCACCTCCTGTAGTGTTATTATATAGGTCTACTCCCTAATGTCATATGCAAAGATATATATATATATATATATATATATATATATGTTTTTATTATTATTGTTCTTTAATTTTAATTCCACCTTTTTTACTTTGTTTACACAGGACCCTTCTCACATAGTCTACATGCCCATATGTAAGTACTGTCTTTTTATTGTATATATACATGATGTCAATGTATGCCCTTATTGTGGTGAGCCTTTCTTGAGTCTTTTCTATTATATTTGGGTGTGAGGCAGTGCCGGCCTGCTGGGCGGTATTGTCCGCCGGCGCTGCTGCCCATAAATACCAACAGCAACATGACTGCCACAAGGCCTGATGAAGGAGCATGCATGCTCCGAATGCGCACCACGCTCCCCTGCCTAAATGTCTGGTACCATGCTCTAGCTGTCAGTAGAGTGTCTACACACGGAGTTGTGCAAGCCCAGGAGCACTGGAATCTACCAGCTGAACTGAGGCTGCCCACCAATGTATGGACACAGCACACAGTGGGACTGTCACCAAATATTGCAGCAGGACTCATTGTTGACATGCAGTATGCAAGCTCTCCTTAATGTGTGTTGCCAATCTTTTGATTAAAGTTGTTAACTGACTCATTATACTCAGATGGCGCCGCTTGTTTCTCCATTTTGATCTCTTGACTGCACAGTTTAGAGGCCATCAGAAGAACGACATGGCTCCTCCAAATCCCACTCTGTGTTCTCCCTTCTCATTTGAGGGACAGCTGCATTTAATAAATTAACTAACAAGTGGCTGATCGAGAGAATGACTACAAAAATTAAATGTATTCTCCCAGGAGTAGAAGCTCTGAAGAGGGGATGTGATTACAATACAAATGGCGACTATCACTGGGGAAAAAAAAAAAACGATTTAATGCAAGGTGTCCAAAGAGGACACATAGCAACACAATAAGTTGGGCACAAAGTGGTTCATTAATAAACTGCATGCAGGGTTCATTACTGTTAGAGCATTAAAGAAGAAACTTCCACAGTTAGTGGGGTCCTCAGGGAGTGTAGATAAAAACTTTTGGAAAGTTCTGACTGAAAAACTGAAAAACTAGATACAAATAGATTTTTTTAAGACTTACCATAAAGTTTAAACATGTAGGTAGCATCAGGCCATTTTAATAAATGTTCTAGAACTTCACCACTGTCTTTAACATGATTGTCTTGGTCATCCCTTGGCCATGAATTTTTTATAACACTTGATAACAAAAGGCCAAAGTTTCCTAAAGTGTGAGGGTTTACATAGCTCAAAATATTGCTTGTTTTCTATTTAAGAAAGAAAGAGAAAATTTAGCACAGGAAAGTTTATATAACAAAGTATTCAAAAATTACATATAAGCATTGGAATATTTTAGTGATTACAATGAATCCCTTTGCCTAAAATATACTATATTGTCAAACGTATGTGGACACCTGATCATCACCCCTTTATGGGCTTGTTGGAAATCCTATTTCAATATGGTGCCCATTAATATGGATTTGGGCCACCCTTTGCAGTTATAGCAGTCCCCACTCTTCTGGGAGTGGTAATTTGTGCCGATTCAGCCAAAAAGAGTAATTGTGAAGTTAGCTATGATGGACAAGACGACTTGGCTCACGGCATTTCAAATTACCAAAAGGTGTTCAGTAAGGCTGAGGTCAGGGCTCTGTGCAGGTCAATTGAATTCTTCTACCAGGCACAGTGAGGAATAGATAAGGAAATTCACCAAACCACAAAGTTGAAAGTGTACAATTGTCAGCAAGGCTCAAGTCCTGCGGGAACGCATTGGGAACGGAGTTCCTGCACTTTTTCCACAGCAGGTACTCCGTTCCCATTAGCAGCCGTATCCCGCAGGACAGGCAGTGGCTTACCGGGGGGGGGGGGGTGAGGTACAGTGGTGGGCGGGGACTCCCAATCCTGTCCACTAATAAACAAATCCCCCCACTGTGCAGCTTTTAGGGAAATAAAACTTTTCCGGGCCCCCTGTGTTCAGCTGGCACCGGGGGATAGTAAGCAAACTATTTCTTCTTTATCAGCTTTAGGCGGATTAATCCACAGCAGCGCTCCTGGCCAGCTCCAGTGTAATGATATAGCACAGGCTGGCTTTCATTGTGTAGTGCGCTGTGGCAGATTAATCTGCCTAAACCTGAAAAAGAAGAAATAGTCTGCTTTCTGTCCCCCAGCCCCACCTGAACACAGAGGACCCAGAAAGTTTTTTTTTTTCTAAAGAGCTGCACAGCGGGGGATTAGCTTATTAATGGACAGGATTGGGAGTCCCCGCCCACTCTACCTCGCCCCCCCCAGTTTCCTGCAGCCCTAGTTACCCAGCTGGTGGTGCCCAGTGACACATCTGAGGGACCCCCCTGCTGCCCCCCTTTGCTGGGCACTGGTGAGGCTACATTGATGGGCACAGGTGAGGCTGTATTAATAGGCATTGATCAGGCTGTATTGATGGGCACTGGTGAAGCTGAGCTGATGGTCACTGGTGAGGCTAAATTGATGGGCACAGGTAAGGCTGCATTGATGGGCACTGATTAGGCTGAATAGAAGGGCACTGATAAGGCTGCATTCATAGGCACTGGTAAAGCTGAGCTGATGGGCACTAATCAGGCTGCATTGATGGGCACTGGTCAGGCTGCATTGATGGGCACTGGTGAGGCTGAAGTGATGGCACTGTTGAGGCTGAGCTGATGGGCACTGGTGAGGTTGCATTTGATGGGCACTGGTGAGGCTGCATTTGATGGGCACTGATAAGGCTGTATTGATGGGCACTGTTGAGGCTGAGCTGATGGGCACTGGTGAGGCTGAGCTGATGGGCACTGGTGAGGCTGCATTTGATGGGAACTGATAAGGCTGTATTGATGGGCACTGGTGAGGCTGAGCTGATGGGCACTGGTGAGGCTGCATTGATGGGCACTGGTGAGGCTGCATTGATAGGCACTGATGAGGCTGAGCTGATGGGCACTGGTGAGGCTGCATTGATCGGCACTGGTGAGGCTGCACTGATGAGGCTGCATTGATCGGCCCTATGAGGGGCATTGCTGTAGATTAGGGTACACTAGTGTTGGCCTCTGGAGAGTGAACCACAGTGGATCACTTTTCAGAGGGTGTTTGACAGGTGGCAAGGAAGCATTATATTGCCTCCTCACCATCTGATTTAATCCCTAAAAACCTGCACCACTTCGCTGCAACTGCATTTGTTTTCGGGCGGTGCCAGATATAGGATCTGCGCCTGATATAGGATATGAGTCCTGATAATCTAAACGCCACCGTACAGTGCATCTCACGACCGCTCATTAGAGATGGAACGTCACTTCTGGTTGGGCTTGATGCACAATGTGGTGGTAGTAGTAGTGGTGTGGTGGGGGGGGGATCTTGGATGAGTTCCCACACTTTTTTTCCCAGGACTTGACCCCTGATTAACAGTACCCTTTACTGGAAACACCTGAACTCAGTCATTTGGAAAAGGGTGCATAAACTTTTGATTATATAGTTTAGCTATAGCTTGGTAAGACTATTTGGACAATAACCCATTCTAACAGTTAGCTTATAATGCTACATTGGATTTCCAACACCTCCAGTGGCTGTAGAAGTAATAAAAAGCTTACAAAAGAGAAAACATGTGCTGTCCCTGTACTTTCACAGATCTTAGAGCTATGCATTTGTGCAAAGCATCTTAGTAGATAGGTTTAAACCCTATTTTGTAGGGTTTCTTTAAGTTTTAAAGCTCTACTCTCTGCTTCAGCAATCTATACACTGAAAGCATGATCTCTATAACTGATCTAATTGTGGGGAGATAGCTTAACTCACAGTCCAGTAGCTTGGCAGTTAGTGACTCAATCCAAATGATATCCAAAAACGTGTGTAGATCATAACAGATGAACATCAGATACATCAAAAAATTATAGTGTGTCTAGCTCCAGCTGAATATAGTAAATGTAGTGAATAGAGACTAACAATGAAGAAGAAGGGTGGGACTAACTACAGAGTGAGGCAGGGAGAAAATCATTTAACCCATGCACACAAATGGCCGGACGGGAATTGCGCTGATGCGGATGGATATACCTGAATGTCCCCCTGAATCCACTGCCTGTGCGTGCACAGCGTGATCTGTGCCCGATGTGTCCACTGTATGCAACCGAACACAGATCGCTGTACTGGGCTGCTGTGGGTGGCTCTGATACCATGTGATAGCTGAGTGGGAGATCAGAGATCACATGCACTGTAGTAAACAAGATGTAATTTCCTGGCATCATTGTGTACAACTGTTATCTCTGAAACCGGTCACAGAGATCACATGGTACATGACCAGTTACAGCAGCCTTGTACTATGTGACAACTGTGACCAATCATAGATCACGCAGTATCTCTCAATGGCTGCAGAAATGCCACCCTTGCTGCAAAAGCAATCACAGTGTAAAAAAAAACTAATAACCCCCCCCCCCCCCAAAGTAGTACTGTTAGGGTAATGGTATGTAAATTAAAAAAAAAAAAAAGTTAAAAAAGTGTCAGTGTCCTTTATCACCGCCACACTGATTACAGTGTCCCTGATCACCGCCACACCAGTTACGGTGTCCGTGACCACCACTACACCAGTTACAGTGTCCATGATCACTGACCACACCAGTTATGGTGTCTGTGTTTACTGCAACACTAGTTACGATCTCTGTGATCAACACCACACCAGGTACAGTATTTGTGATCACCACCATGCCAGTTATGGTGTTTGTGATCACTGCTATGCCAGTCCCAATGTCCCTGTTCACCCTCTCACCACTCATATTGGGCTCTATTCACAAAGCGGTATCTACCACTTTAAGAAATGTGGTAAAATACAGCATAGCGTTTTTCAAAAAAAATTTTGGCATTCACTAAAAATGCTTCTAAAATATTGCATGCTGTATTTTTCCAAAATATGCAGTACAGTGGAGAAGAATAAGAACTCCCTGTCAGCTTTTATTGCTAATTAAATTGTAGAAATATGCCAACTCATTAAGTCAGTATGGTCTCTGTAACATATGTATTAATAATAAAGAAACAAGGTCACTAGAATACCAGTCAAAGGGAAGCTGCTTTCACAGAAAATATGTGGTGTATCAAAAGCAGCCAAGTTAAATTAACCTTTTCAATACAGGACACTTTTACCGCCTTCCTGCCCAGACCAATTTTCAGCTTTCAGTGCTCTCATACCTTGAATGGCATGCTATGCTGTAACCAAAACACAATTTTTTCATATTTTTTTCATTGAAATAAAGCTTTCTTTTGGTGGTATTTAACCACTTCAATACAGGACGATTATACTCCCTTCCTGCCCAGACCAATTTTCAGTTGTCAGCGCTCTCACACTTTTAATGACAATTACTCTCTCGTGCTACACTGTACCCAAACAAAATTTTTATCATTTTTTTCACACAAATAGAGCTTTCTTTTGGTGGTATTTAATAACCTCTGGGTTTTTTATTTTTTGCGACATAAGTGAAAAAATTGCGAAAATTTTGAAAAAAAACCCCACTTTTTTTAGTTTCTGTGATAAAATTTTGCAAATAAGTAATTTTTTTCATACATTTGGGCCAAAACCTATACTGCTACCTATCTTTGGTAAAAATAACCCACATAAGTGTATATTATTTGGTCTGTGTGATAGTTATAGAGTCTACAAGGTATGGTGCCAATCATTGAAAATTGATCACACCTGATGGACTGATGGCCTATCTCATTTCTTGAGGCCCTGAAATGTCAGGAATGTACAAATACCCCCCCAAATTACCCCCTTTTTAAAAGTAAACATTCCAAGGTATTTAGTAAGAGGCATGGCGAGTTTTTTGAAGTTGTACTTTTTTCCCACAATTCTTGGGAAAATTAAGAAATTATTATTTTTTTTTGCACAAAACTGTCATAACAACAAGTTATTTCTCACACACAGCATATGCATACTTCCAATTACACCCCAAAATACATTCTGCTACTTGCCCTGAGTATGGCGATACCACATGTGTGAGACTTTTTCACAGCCTGGCCACATACAGAGGTCCAACATGCAGGGAGCACCGTCATGCATTCTAGGAGCAGAATTTTCACATCTAATTTCCTAACGACCTATTACACTTTTAAAGGCCCTGGAGCACCAGGACAATAAATTACCCACAAAATGACCCCATTTTGGAAAGCAAACAACCCAACGTATACTCTATGAGGCAATATGAGTCTTTTGAATGGTTCATTTTTTTCCGCAAGTCTTCGAAAAACGTGGAAAGAAAATGAAAACGCTTTTATTTTTACACAAAGTGGTCAATTTATAAGATATTTCTAACACATAGCATGCACATAGCAAAAATTACCCCCCAAAATATATTCTGCTACTCATCCTGAGTATGGCAATACCACATGTGTGAGACTTTTACACAGCCAGGCCACATAATGGAATTACCCACAAAATGACCCCATTTTGGAAAGCAAACACCCCAACATATATTCTATGAGGCATTATGAGTCTTTTGAATGTTTTTTTTTTTCACAAGTCTTCGAAAAACGTGGAAAGAAAATTAAAACTCTTTTATTTTTACACAAAGTGGTCAATTTATAAGATATTTCTAACACATAGCATGTACATAGCAAAAATTAACCCACAAAATATATTCTGTACTCGTTCTGAGTATGGCAATACCACATGTGTGAGACTTTTTCACACCCTGGCCACATACAGAGGCCAAACATGCAGGGAGCACCGTCAGGCATTCTAGGAGCATAAATTACACATAAAATTTAATTGATACCTATCACACTTTTGAAGGCCCTGGAGCACCAGGACAGTGGAATTACCCACAAAATGATCCCATTTTGTAAAGCAAACACCCAAAGTATATTCTATGAGGCATGGGCTGCAGATAGTTACTCGGGTACTCTGGTGGGCTGCAGATAGGTACTCAGGTATTCTGATGGGCTGCAGATAGGTACTTGAGTACTTTGATGGGCTGGAGACAGGTACTCGGGTAATCTGATGGACTGGTAAAAGGTACTTGGGTACTCTGATGGGCTGCAGATAGGTACTCGGTTACTCAGGTGGGCAGGTGACAGGTACTCGGGTATGCTGATGGGCTGGTGACAGGTACTTGGGTACTCAGATGGGCAGGTGACAGGTACTCTGGTACGCTGATGGTCTGGTGACAGGTACTTGGGTACGCTGATGGTCTGGTAACAGGTACTCGGGTACTCTAATGGGCAGGTGACAGGTACTCGGGTACTTGGCTGGGCTGGTGACAGGTACTCAGGTTCTCTGATGGGCAGGTGACAGGTACTCGGGTACTCTGATGGGCTGGTGACAGGTACTTTGGTACTCAGATGGGCTGGTGACAGGTACTCTGGTACTTTTATGGGCTGGTGACAGATACTTGGGT
>BLSH010373664.1:240983-251985 GCA_018402905.1 Glandirana rugosa | reverse complement strand
ACTCTGGTGGGCTGCAGATAGGTACTCAGGTATTCTGATGGGCTGCAGATAGGTACTTGAGTACTTTGATGGGCTGGAGACAGGTACTCGGGTAATCTGATGGACTGGTAAAAGGTACTTGGGTACTCTGATGGGCTGCAGATAGGTACTCGGTTACTCAGGTGGGCAGGTGACAGGTACTCGGGTATGCTGATGGGCTGGTGACAGGTACTTGGGTACTCAGATGGGCAGGTGACAGGTACTCTGGTACGCTGATGGTCTGGTGACAGGTACTTGGGTACGCTGATGGTCTGGTAACAGGTACTCGGGTACTCTAATGGGCAGGTGACAGGTACTCGGGTACTTGGCTGGGCTGGTGACAGGTACTCAGGTTCTCTGATGGGCAGGTGACAGGTACTCGGGTACTCTGATGGGCTGGTGACAGGTACTTTGGTACTCAGATGGGCTGGTGACAGGTACTCTGGTATGCTGATGGGCTGGTGACAGGTACTCTGGTACACTGATGGGCTGGTGACAGGTACTCTAGTGCTCTGATGGGCAGGTGACAGGTACTCGGGTACTCTGATGGGCAGGTGACAGGTACCTGGGTACTCTGATGGGCAGGTGACAGGTGCTCGGGTACTCTGATGGGCTGGTGACAGGTACTCGGGTACTCTGATGGGCTAGTGACAGGTACTCGGGTACTCTGATGGGTTGGTGACAGGTACTCGGGTACTCTGATGGGCTGGTGATAGGTACTCAGGTATTCTGATGGTCTGGTGACAGGTACTCGGGTAATTTTATGGTCTGGTGACAGGTACTCGGGTACTCTGATGGGTTGGTGACAAGTACCGCGGTTTGTTTACATCACATGACCGGCTGTGATTGACACAGCCGATCACGTGGTAAAGAGACAATTCTATTGGCTCTTTACACTGATCGGAGCTGGGCTTTGTCCGAGGGACAGGCCTCAGCCCCAATCGGCGCGCACAAGCGGGTGCATGTGGAGGTCGGTAGTGACCGGCTGTGATTGGACACAGCTGGTCACGTGGTAAAGAGCCAATTTTATTGGCTCTTTACCCCAATCAGGGGGGGACACGACAAGTTTTCGGAAAATGTGGAAAGAAAATGAAAACATATTTTTTTTACACAATGTTGTCAATTTATAAGATATTTCTAACACATAGCATGTATATACCAAGAATTACAGCCCAAAATACATTTGGCTACTCCTCCTGAGTATGGTGATACCTAATGACTTTTATACAGACTGGCCACATACAGAGGCCTTCAGGTGTTCTAGGAGCATACATTACACAACTAATTTCCTCACTACCTAGTTTTGAAAAGCAAACACCCTAATGTATATTCTATGAGGCATAATGAATCTTTTGAACCTGTAATTTTTTCCAGAAGTTTTTGGAAAATGTGGAAAGAAAATTATATATTTTTTATATTTTTAAACAAAGTTGCCAATTTATAAGATATTTCTAAAGCACAGCATGGGCATAGCAAGAATTACAACCCAAAATACATTCTTTGTTTACAAACTGCTTTATTGGAAGGGTGGGTACAAAGAAAACATACAATATATGCTAACAGTACAATCAAAGAGATAGGTGTAGGGGGGGCATGGTTTGCGCGCGCCGTGAATGGAAGCCGCCTGAGAGAGCTCCGACCCAACGAGGAGAATCAAGCGACGATAGCCCGAATGAGACACCGCCAAACACCGCCACAACAAAGCGACATCTCCCTCAACACCGGAGGCATGTCACGGAAGAGGAAAGACGAAAGGAGACCTCACAGATTGACAGAATTCTTCGCTCCCTCTGCACGAGGGAGAAGACAAGATGGCGCCGACGACGGAGATGCGGCGCGACCCAGCAAGGCCCGAGATCACTACACTGATCTCCCGGACGCTGAAACTCAACTACAAAGGACGGACACATCCCCGCAGCATACTTCACCTCCATCCAGCCCCTCGTGCAACAGTCCTGCCAAAGCGGGGATCGCACGGACGAACGGGTGAGTGAGAAAGAATTACCCCCCACCCAGAATATGACATTGAACGCCTCTATTGCGGCCTTTCCAACAAACAATCAACCTGTCATGGACACTCTCCTGAAAGACATGCTAGTGTCCCTACAGCAATTGATCCATGCAGATTTTACTAATTTAACCAAAAAAATACCTCTGAAATAGCATCTTTGGGGGACAGAATTCACACTGTAGAAAATGCTGTCAGTGATATCACCCACACGGTCAATGAACTCATTGATGCTAATGAAGACACAATTGAGGAAAATCAATGGATCCGCGCGAAAATAGCGGACTTAGAGGGCTAGACGGGACAATTTAAAGCTGAGGGGAGTTCCCGAAAGAGTGCAACCCCAAGACCTAAACAAATTCACTAAAGATATGTTCAGAGCCCTCCTTCCAGACCTACAACCCATAGAGCTGACAATCGACTGCATACACCACTTGCCCAAGCCGTCTTTTCTACCAGATACAACGCCTAGAGATGTGCTCATGAAAGTACATTTCTATGCGACCAAAGAACAGATACTCAAAAAAGCTAGAGCCCTGGGGAAACTACCAGAACCATACGACGGTATCCAGATATATGCAGATCTATCAAAATACACCATGGAACTCAGAAGACAACTCAATACGATCACGAAAGCATTACGCAATCACAATATAGGGTACAAATGGGGCCACCCGACCAAAATTGTCGTAGACAGGAATGGCAGAACCTACAATATCACTTCATTGCCATCAGGCCTAGCTCTGCTTAAAGAATGGGAGATTATTCCTGAACCTGACACCTCGCAGCACATCAGGAAACCCCACCATACTGGGCCGCCTCTGTGGCATAAGTCACAAAAACAATTCAAGCCTAAATTCTGAAAGGGCAAGATGCTGACTATCCTAAACAACTTCATCTCCTCCCCGGAATACCTTCCATTACACGACCCAAAACCAATACGAACTTGTTCCCCCTGACACCAGCAATGCAGCTTGGGAAACGTACTCCCCGCCGCAAGTTTCTTTGTTTTTTGTTCATGAATTATTTTTTCTTCTACTTGTTTTTCTTCCTTCTCTTCCCACACATCAATCCAATCCTGAGGACTCCCACCGCATCACTGAAGCTGGAAACCACCCACCACCAGCAATAAAGCAACCCAGGGCATTCCAAGAACTGGTCTTCCAACTGTGAGTACTCCAATAAGCACCACATACAAAAGATAAAATGGGCACAAAAATAATATCTATAAATGCCAAAGGCCTCAATCACCCAGCTAAGAGGGCAACTATTTGGCAAACAGCTCCGAAGCTTAGAGGAGATATTGTATGTATACAAGAAACACACTTTAAACAAGATGCAACCCCAAGATTCCAACACGCTAAATTCCCCAAAGTTTACCTAGCCAGCAGCCCCGAGAAGAAAAGAGGAGTCGCGATTGCCATTAGAGATTCTACAAACTTTAAATTGCTCCAAACGATTGCCGACACAGAGGGAAGGTATCTAATCTTAATAGGGGACCTGAACTCCAGCAAAATAACGCTGGTATGCGTCTATGCACCTAACTCGAGGCAAGTGTCTTTCCTCAACAAATTAAAAAAGAAAGGGAACAAGGTACAGCAGGGAGCGTTGATAATGTGTGGGGACTTCAATCTTATCCCAGACCCTCAATGGAACACCACCAACCTTACGCCCAGGAAATCCACACAACTATCCCACTTTCTCCAAGCCAACGATCTGTTCGACGTTTGGAGATGCCACCACCCAACAGAAAAAGAATTCACATTCCACTCACTAGCACACAATTCCTATTCGAGAATCAACCTTTTTAGTGGACAAATGGATACTACAGAAGATCTCAAATTCCCACATTGACTCAATTACGTGGTCTGACCACGCACCGCTATCCATCACAATAGACTCTACAACCCAGAAAACACCACCTACTCTATGGAAAGCCAACACCTACCTATTCAAAACACCTA
Organism: Glandirana rugosa; assembly: GCA_018402905.1. Lineage (NCBI taxonomy): Eukaryota > Metazoa > Chordata > Amphibia > Anura > Ranidae > Glandirana > Glandirana rugosa. The sequence continues at coordinate 247,995 of BLSH010373664.1, read as the reverse complement.
TCTATGCAGACAAAATTCAAGAAGAACTGGAATACTATTTTATACATAATGCGGGCTCGGTTGAGAAGGTGTCCACCTTGTGGATGGCTCACAAAGCATTCATAAGGGGGATACTCATAAAATATGGTTCAATTGCAAGGAAGAGGCGGACGCAGCAAATAGACGAGATCTCAACCCAAATTAAGGCCCTAGATGACCAAAATAAATCCTCCCTGTCAATCACCCTACAACAAAAACTAAGAGGCCTGAGACAAGAATTTAGAACCCTCCTACTAGATAAATATGAGCACAATTTCTGTAAAATAAAAGCCACCCAATACTCTGTGGGCAACAAAGCAGGGAAATTAATGGCTTCGCGCATTCGGGGGTTGCGCAACAAGTCCAAAATCCCATTCCTACAATATCCCACCCCTAAGGATAAGATTATCAACCCTCAAGACATGGCCGATGCTTTTAGCCACTATTATGAACAATTATATAACCTTAAAGAGGATCCCACTACTCCCCAACCTTCCCCACAGGCCATTCAAGCATTCTTAGCACAAATTAAATTACCAAAACTCACGCCTGCTCAATTAGAGTCCCTGAACCTACCTTTCACAACCCAAGAAATAATACAAGCAATTCAAAAAACACCACCCGGCAAATCCCCAGGACCTGACGGTCTTCCGAGAGAATACTATAGCCAATTCCAGCAAATACTTGCTCCCTACCTAAAAGATCTCTTCGGAGAAGCTTCGTCCTCCTCCTCCTTTCCCAAAGAAATGCTGACTGCTTTGATAGTAACTATTCCTAAACCAGGCAAACCACCCAACATGCCCCAGAATTTCAGGCCGATCTCGCTGTTAAACGTCGACGTTAAGCTCTACGCTAAAATCCTTGCAACGCGATTAATGGAATTTATACCCATGCTGATTCACCAAGATCAGACGGGATTTACTAAAGGAAGACAATCCTCGGACGCAACAAGGCGATTGATTAATATAACCCATTGCGTACGAACCACAGGAACGCCTTCTCTGCTCCTATCTTTGGATGCAGAGAAGGCGTTCGATAGAGTCCATTGGGGTTACTTAAAGGCAGTTCTAAGCGAGTTCGGCCTAGCAAACCAAATTATATCAGCTGTCAGCGCTTTATATTCTACACCATCAGCCTATGTACTGGGAGCAGGTATGATCTCCAAACCCTTTAACATCACAAATGGCAAACGACAAGGCTGCCCCCTGTCGCCAATTATTTTCAACATGGCAATGGAACCTTTAGCAGCATATATAAGAATGTCAACAACAATACAAGAAGTTAAAATTGGCGACAGGGAGCACAAAATCAGCCTCTTTGCTGATGACGTTATCCTTATGATCACAAGTCCACACCTGTCACTAAAAAAGATTCAAGACACCCTCAATACTTTTAGCTCCATATCTTACTACAATGTAAACCCAACCAAGTCCCACATCTTAAACTTAGGGGTAGATAGCGTTTCCAAAAACGTACTAATGCAGCAATTTCAATGGTCAGACTCACAAATAACATACCTAGGAATATCACTGACAAATCACCCCAACAATTTATACAAGGCAAATGTCATACCTTTTAAAACAAAATACATAGACTCCCTCATAAACCTATCTAGATATGAACTTTCCTGGGCTGGGAGACTAGCAGCTTACAAAATGTTAGTACTCCCTCAACTATTATATCTATTCCGTTCCCTACCTATACCAATACCACTAAACAATCTTCAATCACTTCTAGGTAACTATGCATGGAACAACAAGAAACCGCGCGTCAATAGGAATTGGCTATACAAACACCACACAGCAGGCGGATCAGGCTTAGTTAATATTCATGACTATTACTATGCCTCCATATTAACTCAGCTGAAAGCATAGTTCCAAGAAGACAACGTCCCCTTGTGGTACCAAATAGAAACACAAAATGTCCCTAACCGCAACCTTAAAGCGTGGATACTTAGCCTCCACTCTCAAACACCCCTCCCAAAATATCTCCCACCATCGGTATTAGCGACTGCAAAAGTATGGAGAAAATTTAGAAACCTGACATGGCATTATACAAAAACCAACCTGCCTACAATTCCAATTAATCTCATCCATGAGCTAATCCCAAACCTCCCATCTTCTCCTTGGACAAGTAGCAATATAACCACACTAAATCAACTACTCGTTAATAGCAAACTGAAGCCATTCCAACAACTCCAAGACGAGCTCCACCTTACAGAGACAAATAACTTTCAATATCTCCAACTACAACATTGCATCTCCAAAAACCCTCAATTACTGAAGCCAATCCCAACTAGGACAACACAATATTACTCCCCCCAAAGCAAAGTGACGAAAGGGATTTCCTTATTTTACAAACCGATACAGGAAAAATCACACTTCCTACACAACAAAACAATCACTTTATGGGAGAAAGATTTAAGACAACACTTCACGGGAGATCAATGGGAACAAGCCATCCGCTCTATCTACAAAGCCACTACATGGCCTACGAGAACTAACTCAAAATCTAATCCAACATCGATACCTCACACCTCACAAACTGGCTTCCTTTGACAAATCCACACCCCCGACTTGTTGGAGACTTTGCGGAGGCATTGGCACATAATGTGGGAATGTCCTAAAATAACCAAGATATGGGCGAATATATTCAAAATCATATCCGAGCTAATAGGCTCCCCCATTGAACCAGCTCCACCACTTGGCTTATTCAATCTCAATATAGGAAACATCCCCCACGATTTACATAAAACAGTCAGACGTGTACTCCTCGCAACTAGACACACCATAAAAAAAAACACTGGAAATCCGCATCTGTACCACAAATAATGCAGATATTGTCACAAGTTAATGAACACCACACGTACAAACTAATACTCTCGAAAGACCTGAACAACTATAACAAGCTAAACCGGCTATGGTTGCCCTGGGTACAATGGTATAAAGATAAAACTTAACATCTTCCTCAGGATACCACAAAGTGATGCCCACTCCTACTACACATCCATACTACTTCTTGCTCTTCCTTTACCTCTCCATCTTCTCTCCCATCTGTCTCCCTTCTCCCCTATCTATCCTCTCTCTCTCTCACACGCCACCATATCTTCTTCCAGTTTGATAATCTTAAGGTTTATACCACCAAGGAAGCCTTATGTATGTACACAGTTGAAAAAAGTTCTAGCATTGCTCGAGCTCGACACTGCCACCCCAGGGCCCCTAAAAACGAAACCAACATGAATATTATATATGCTAGATGAGAATGGCCCGACCTGCCACCCCTCCAGACACAGTATGCTCCCAATAGGGGTGTCTGGGGGGAGAAGCTAACTGAGATAGCTAGGACCTATCACCACCTGGAACACAATCCTGGGACGGGCACGTGTCGAACTAGAGAAGTGAATATGCAATGTTCTATATTTACTTCTGGAATTGTTTAATATCTACTGTATTGGAAAAATGGCTTTCTAGTAACCAAATGTATAAATGCACACGAACCTATGCATGATTGTAAGATTACTGTCTAAACAAACTGTTTCAATAAAAACTAATGAAACAAAAAGAGATAGGTGTATATGGCACAATAGTAGAGATTAGAGTTGAGCGAACCCGAACTGTAAAGTTCGGGTCCGTACCGAACTTTTGGGTGTCCGGGACCCGGACCCGAACCCGGACTTTTCAAAAAAAGTCCGGGTTCGCGTCCGGGTTCTGGTAATTTAATAAATGTTTTGAAAATTGCTGTAAAAAAGTCCTGGAAAGTCCTAGAGGTCTGCAAAAAGAAGGAAAATGGGGGTAAGGGTCGGACAAGTGCCCTACAAAGAAATGGGGATAGGGAAATAACTTAAAATAATTAAAAAAAAAAATCACATAAAAAATCAAAAATGGAGGTGGATGTGGACCATCTTCAAACTGTGTGGGAAAAGTATAAATTAGTGGGAGAAGCCATAGCAGTGTTCTAAAATCATCTTCAAACTGTGTGTGAAAAGTATCAATTAGCCGGGAGAAGCCATATCACTGTTCTACAATCATCTTCAAACTGTGTGTGAAAACTATAAATTAGCCAGGAGAAGCCATATGACTGTTCTAAGAACAGTCATATGGCTTCTCCCGGCTAATTTATACTATTCTCACACAGTTTAAAGATGATTGTAGATTCTACAATCATCTTCAAACTGTGTGTGAAAAGTATCAGTTAGCCGGGAGAAGCCATATCACTGTTCTACAATCATCTTCAAACTGTGTGTGAAAACTTTAAATTAGCAGAAAGAAGCCATATCACTGTTCTAAGAATCTACAATCATCTTCAAACTATGTGATAAAAGTATAAATTAGCCGCGAGAAGCCATATCACTGTTCTAAGAACAGTGATGTGGCTTCTCCCGGCTAATTTATACTTTTCTCACACAGTTTGAAGATGATTGTAGATTCTACAATCATCTTCAAACTGTATGTGAAAAGTATAAATTAGCCGTGAGAAGCCATATCACTGTTCTTAGAACAGTGATATGACTTCTCCCAGCTAATTTGTACTTTTCACACACAGTTTGAAGATGATTGTAGAACAGTGATATGGCTTCTCCCGGCTAATTTATACTTTTCACACACAGTTTGAAGATGATTGTAGATTCTACAATCATCTTCAAACTGTGTGTGAAAAGTATAAATTAGCCGGGAAAAGCCATATCACTGTTCTTAGAACATACATGCAGATACTTTGCCACCTAAAATGCCTGAAAATAGACATTGCCCCTCTCCAAATATGGGAACAAGCCAGGGAAATTGCTGGCCAGACTGTGTAAAGGCCAACACACCCCCACACACATCACCTCCCTAAGAGACACATCCGGACAGATACATTCCCGTCCAAAGGAGCTAGCTGACATTATGCTAAAGTTCTATATGGCGCTATACGCCCCAGACCCCATAGACCTCTCCCAGGCACACAGGTTCCTAAAACATCTAGAGATACCAAAAATCTCCCAGACCCAGTTGACTGCATTAAATGCACCCATAACCGAAGCTGAACTGCATCTCACTGTTCGCCACCTAGCCACATCCAAAGCCCCTGGCCCTGATGGTCTATCAGGGGAATTCTACAAAACTCTACTTGATATATTGTCCCCAACCCTTCTGCAGGTATACAACGGTATATGGTCAGGAGGCTCCTACCCCCCTTCCGGTCACCTGGCCACTATTAAACTTTTAGAGAAAAAAGGCAAGGACCCTCTAGAGCCCGGATCCTACCGTCCCATCTCATTACTTAACCTGGACGTTAAAATCGTATCCAAAATAGTGGCTAATCGATTAGCGGACATCATCCCCTCTTTAATCCATTCAGCCCAATCTGGCTTCGTGAGAGGCAGAACAACCACACTCAACATCAGAAAGGTGATGATGGTCCTGGACCCAGCAGAACCAGCAGAACCCGGACTTCTAGAAGTTCGCTCATCTCTAGTCAGTACGTGTAGGCGTGTGCACACATACTCTTGCACCATGTTGCTGAAATGCTGCCTCCTGCTAAGATGTTGTCTATTGGCTGGTTGTGCTGTTTGTTGTGGCGGGCTGCTGACAAAGCTTTGCCACATTTCAGCCATGCTAACCCTGCCTTCTGAGGTGCTGGCGGTGGCACAGCTGCGTTGGTGGCCTCTACCTCCTCCTCCTCCTCTACCTTCACCTTGTGCTTCCGCTGAGCCTCCGGTGTCATTTGGGAATGCCCTCAGCAGCGCCTCTACCAGTGTGCGCTTGTAGTTGCGCATCTTCCTCTCACGCTCCAGTGAGGGAATTAAGGACGGCGCATTGTCCTTGTAAAGGGGATCCAGCAGGGTGGCCACCCAGTAATCAGAGGAAGTTACAATGTGGTCAACTCGGCTGTCGTTGCGCAGGCACTGCAACATGTAGTCGGCCATGTGTGCCAGGCTGCCCACAGGCAAAGACAAGCTGTCCTCTGTGGGAGGTATATCATCTGTGTCTTCTGTATCCCCCCAGCCACGCTCCAGTGATGCCCACGAGCTGCGTTGGGTGGCACCCTGCTGCAATTCCTCCTCCTCCTCCTCATCTTCCTCGTCCTCCTCGTCCTCCAGAACTGTGCCCTGGTTTGAATATTTTGGGCCTGGCCTATGCTGGTGCAGGAACCCACCCTCCGAGCCACTTGCGAATGACTGGCCTGATAACCGTGGAAATGACCCCCCTTCCTAGTCCTCATCCTCCTGTGCCACATCCTCTTCCATCATGGCCCGAAGTGTTATAGTAACGCTGAGAACAGCATCATCGGCACTGGCCATGTTGGTGGAGTACTCAAAACACTGCAATACGCTACACAGGTCTCGCATGGAGGCCCACTCGTTGATGGTAAAGTGTTGCTGTTCCGCAGAGCGACTGACCCGTGCGTGCTGCAGCTGAAACTCCACTATTGCCTGCTGCTGCTCGCACAGTCTCTCCAGCATGTGCAAGGTGGAGTTCCACCTTGTGGGCACGTCGCATATGAGGCGGTGAGCGGGAAGGCCGAAGTTCCGCTGCAGCGCAGACAGGTGAGCAGCAGCAGGGTGATAACGCTGAAAGTGTGCACAGACGGCCCGCACTTTATGTAGCAGCTCTGACATATCCGGGTAGTTTTTTAGAAAATTCTGTACCACCAAATTCAGCACATGCGCCAGGCAAGGACTTAAACCACCATGTCTTAAAAGATTTTTTGATGGGCCTATACAGTCTCGACGATGTATTTCACGCCCGGCAGACACGTGTGAAAGTCGCAATAGTGGGACGACGACGAGTGGACAGACGCGACGTCGCCTTGAAGCCGGAAGGGCGAGTGGCGGAGTATACGCTGCACGGGTGTTCCACCTTGAGGTGGAACGTGTACGACCTCTCTGACACGCTCGTCGTCGTCCGTTATCACCTCAAAGTCGACGTCGTGCGTGCCCAGTCAGCGAGACGCCTTGTCGTTGTGAAATGGTAGTTGCTCACCCGGAGGTACGCTCTGGACACATCGCATAACG
>BLSH010373664.1:211208-232752 GCA_018402905.1 Glandirana rugosa | reverse complement strand
CACCACCAGCCGATAGACAACGTCTTAGCAGGAGGCAGCATTTCAGCAACATGGTGCAAGAGTATGTGTGCACACGCCTACACATACTGACTGATGGGTCTGCCCCATTCAACTTCTGGGTCTCCAAATTGGCCACATGGCCTGAGCTTGCCCTTTATGCCTTGGAGGTGCTGGCCTGCCCTGCAGCCAGTGTATTGTCTGAACGTGTGTTTAGCACGGCAGGAGGCGTTATCACAGACAAGGGCAGCCGTTTGTCCACAGCCAACGTGGACAAGCTAACCTTTATTAAAATGAATCAGGCATGGATCCCACAAGACTTGTCTGTACCTTGTGCAGAATAAACATTTAGACCGGACTCACACAGCCATTCGTATACTTGTTTTTTTGAATAGGCCTCAATATTTTGGAGGCTACCACAATTATGAACAAACAAAAAAAAAATACAGTGTTGGCTACCTCCTCCTCCTCCTAGACCACCGCCACTTCCACCTACACTGCCATGGTCACGGCCTAGTCAACCTCTAGGCTCCTACTCCACATCCACCCCCCCTTCCCATTTTTTTATTTGATTTTAATTTATTTTCCCTATCCCCATTTTTTTGTAGGGCACTTGCCCTCCTCTTACCCCCATTTTCCTTCCTTTTGTAGCCCTCTAGCACTTGCCAGGACTTTGTTACAGCCATTTTTGTGCCTAAAAGTTTGGGTCCCCATTGACTTCATTGGGGTTCGGGGTCCGAGATAACGTTCGGGCAACGTTCGGTGTCGAACCCAGACTTTTTTCCAAAGTTCGTTCGGACCCTCCGTACCCGAACGTCCAGGTGTTCGCTCAACTCTAATAATGAGTCTTTTGAACGGCTCATTTTTTTCAGAAGTTTTTGGAAAATGTGGGAGAAAAAGGAAAACGCATATTTTTTACACAAAGTTGTCCATTTATAAGATATTTCCAACACATAGCATGTACATAGCAAAAATGACACCCCACAATACATTCTGCTATTCCTCCTGAGTATGGCGATACCACATGTGTAAGACTTTTACATAGCCTGACCACATACAGAGGCCCAACATTGAACTAGCACATTCAGGCGTTCTACGAGCACAAATTACACATCTCATTTCTCAACCACCTACCTATTACACTTTTGAAGGTCCTGGAGCACCAGGACAATGGAATTGCCCACAAAATGACCCCATTTTTGAAAGCAAACACCATAACGTATAATCGATGAGGCATAATGAGTCATTTGAACGTATGAATGTAATTTTTTTTCCAATAGTTTTTGTAAAATGTGGGAAAAAAATTAAAACGCTTTTATTTTTACACAAAGTTGTCCATTTATATAATATTTCCAACACATAGCATGCATCTAGCAAAAATGACACCCCAAAATACATTCTGCTACTCCTCCTGAGTATGGCGATGCCAAATGTGTGAGACTTTTACAGGTGATGTTTACTCGTGGGTGTGACGGTCACTGACAGGTGACTGGCGATGGTCACCGATGGGTGACTGGCGGTGCTCATTGATGGGTGACGGATGACTGGCGGTGGTCACTGATAGGTGAAGGGTGTCTGGCGGTGGTCACTGATGGGTGATAGGTGACTGGAAGTGGTCACTGATGGGTGACGGGTGACTGGCGGTGGTCACTGATAGGTGAAGGGTGTCTGGCGGTGGTCACTGATGGGTGATGGGTGTCTGGTGATGGTCACTGATGGGTGACTGGTGGTGGTCACTGATGGGTGACGTGGTGGTCACTGATGGGTGACGGGTGACTGGTAGAGGTCACTGATGGGTGACTGACGGTGGTCACTGATGGGTGCCGGGTGTCTTGTGGTGGTCACTGATGGGTGATGGGTGTCCGGTGGTGGTCACTGATGGGTGACGGGTGATTGGTGGAGGTCACTGATGGGTGACGGGTGACTGGCAGTGGTCACTGATAGGTGATGGGTGACTGGCGGTGGTCACTGATGGGTGTCTGGTGGTGGTTACTGATGGGTGACTGGTGGTGGTCACTGATGGGTGACTGGCGGTGGTCACTGATGGGTGCCGCGTGTCTGGAGGTGGTCACTGATGGGTGACAGGTGTCTGGCGGTGGTCACTAATGGATGACCGGTGTCTGGCGGTGATCACTAATGCGTGACGGTGACTGGTGATGGTCACGGATGCATGACGGGTGACAGGTGACTGGCGGTGGTCACTGATGGGTGACTGGCGGTGGTCACTGATGGGTGACGGGTGACTGGCGGTGGTCACTGATGGGTGACGGGTGACTGGCGGTGGTCACTGATGGGTGCTGGGTGACTAGCGGTGGTCACTGATGGGTGACGGGTGTCTGGTGGTGGTCACTGATGGGTGACTGGTCGCGGTCACTGATGGGTGACTGGTGGTGGTCACTGATGGGTGACGGGTGACAGGCCACAGGTGACTGGCAGTGTTCACTGATGGGTGACGGGCCATGGTCAGTAAAGGGTGACAGGCCACGGTCAGTGTTGGGTGACAGGCCACTGATGTGTGGCGGTTTACACACCACGGTAACTGATAAGTGACGGGTGACACGCCACGGTCACTGATGGGTGTCGGGTGACAAGCCACGGTCACTGATGGGTGACGGGTGACATGTCACTGACGGGTGACACGCCACAGTCAGTGATGGGTGACACGCCACGGTCTGTGATGGGTGACGGGTGACACGCCATGGTCAGTGATGGGTGACGGGTGACAGGCCACGGTCACTGATGGGTGACATGCCACGGTCACTGACGGGCCACGGTCACGGATGAGTGATGGGTGACAGTGTGTGTTTTTTCTTTACAGATCAGTAACTGACTGATCCCAGCTCTTCTCTCCTCACACTGGAAACTGTGTGAGGAGAGAAGAGCTGGTAACAGTGAGTTACCGCTCTGTTTACATTAAATGTGATCGGCTGTGAAGTAGATGACAGCTGATCATAAGGTAACAGCTGCTGGCCGGTGGCTGATACCAGTGTCGGTGACAGGCAGTGTTCCCTGGGAACACGCTGCCACCCACACGCACGAGCAGCGCGCTCCAGAACGCGCGCATGCGCCATGCGAATGGGACTTCGTCATGGCCAATCACATGGTAAACAGCCCCGGCCAATGGCTGTTCACCCCCATCAGTGACGCAATGTGTCCTGGGGACACGCCGACACCGACAGAGCCAGGATGTGCGTGCCCGATCGCGCACAATCCCGGCTTAACCACTTACCTACCGGGCCACTTTTTTACATTTGGTGGTCACAAGCTTAAAAACATTTTTTTTTGCTAGAGAATTACTTAGAACCCCCAAACATTATATATATAAATTTTTTTCAAACACCTTAGAGAATAAAATGGCAATTGCAATACTTTTTGTCACACGGTATTTGCGCAGCGGACTTCCAAGCATGATTTTACTTTTTTGAGTTAAAAAATAGGACAACAGTAAAGTTAGCCCAATTTTTTTGCATATTGTGAAAGAGGATGTTACGCTGAGTAAATAGATACCATACATGACACGGTTGAAAGTTGCATGCACTCGGGGAATGTCGACAAAGTCCGGTATTTAAAAAGTTCCATAGGTGACGCTTTAAAAATGTTTAACGGTTACCAGGTTAGAGTTACAGAGGAGGTATTTTGCTAGAATTATTGCTCAAACTCTGACGATCGCGGCGATACCTCACATGTGTGGTTTGAACACCGTTTTCATATGTGGGCGCGACTTACGTATGCTTTTTCTTTGCTGCGCGAGCTCGCGGGGACGGTGGCGATTTAAATCTTTTTTTTTATTTTTTTATTTATTTTTAGCACTGTTCCTTTAAAAAAAAAAAATCGGATCACTTTTATTGCTATCACAAGGAATGTAAACATCCCTTGTGATAGTAATATATGGTGACAGGTACTCTTTTTGGAGGGCCGGGGGGTCTAAAAGACCCCCCATCCCTCCTTTGCACTTCACAGTATTCAGATTGCCCAAAACAGCGATTCTGAATACTGTCACTTTTTTAAAATTGGCGCCGTTAGCTGCCGTGTAAACCGGAAGTGACGTTGTGACGTCGCTTCCGGAATTTGCCGAAGGAGACCCGATCGGAGCCGATTACGGCCTCTGTCAGGTCTCCTTCCAGCCGGCGGACGCGCCGGATCGTCGCTCTGGTCTCCGGTGGGACGGGAGGCCGGAGAAGAGCGGCGGAAGGCGGCGGGAGGGGGGGTGTCCCCTCCCGCCCCCTGGGGTAACGACTGAGTGGCTCCCGAGCCGGATCGGTCGTTATCCCTGGATAGCCGACCGCCAGCTCTAAAAAATGATACCGGGATATAGCCTGCAGGTGCAGGCTATGTCCCGGGAGAGCCACTCAAACCCGACCGCCGCCTATTTACGGCGCTGGTCGGGAAGTGGTTAAAGGGACGACGTCATATGACGTCGTCCCAGAACGAGAGCCCTACCGCTACGCCGTCATATGACAGTGGGTATTCTATTTTTAATGGAAGCAATTTTGATTATATGGCTAATGACTGCATTATGAGCCGTTCAAAGGGATTGTAATATTATATCGTCAGTGTTATTAAGCTTAAAGTAATCGTCTAGATGGGATGTTACCTGATTTGTTATAATAGGATCTGAGAGCAGAGAGTCATTAATTCTCCAGTTGTATGGTGTGGAGGTTAGGCCAATTTGTGAGGTCTCAAATATGGTGATTTGGTGATCAGACCAGGGGCAGGGATGTATCTCGGCTCTTTAAAAATTGGCCAGCAGAATAGGTGTGCAAAATATATAATCAAGTCTGGCATAGCTGTTATGGGGATGGGAATAAAAGGTATATGTTTTGCATCCTATATTATGGGCACGCCAAGTATCAATACGTTGAAAATCATTTATAGAACGGGATAATGGTTTAGGAAAGGCATTGGTGTGGGGTGTGACTGAACTTCTATCTAGGGATGGGTTGGCAGCTATATTGAAATCTCCGCCTATTATTAAGTGAGTGGATTCATGTAGGGCAAGGACATTAAAAAAAGAGGCGGGAGAATCGTAAGGAGCATATATTGACGCAATTGTGATAGCATTTCCACGAAGAAATCCTTTAATTATTATAAATCTGCTTTCAGGGTCTTTAAAAACATGTTGGACATCCAATATAATATTATTTTGAATGACAATTGCTACACCCCTGGATTTGGAGGAATAAATGGTGCAGTAGTACTGTCTAAAACCCCCATCAAAAAATTTAGGGGGGTTGTTTAATAAAAAGTGAGTCTCTTGAAGGAGTATTATATCCGCTCCTAAGCATTTGTATTGTTTGAATGCTTTTTTCCTTTATGGGGGGAGTTAACCCCCTGTACATTGTGGGAAATTACTTTGAGTCCCATTCTGGTTGTAAAAAGGGGGGAGTTATAATATATATGGGCTTGATGTAAGAAAGGATGCCTGAGGATTGGGTGATAATTTCAATGGGGAAGGCTGAAACAGCCCCACTGCACCTTGTAAAAGTCATCAAAAGTGAGGAATGGCAAAGTGCTGTTTTCTTATGTATACCTGATGTGCATGTATAACTTTGTCTCTTTGATTCAAACCTTCCAGAGTAATAAGAAAAAAGAACCATATCCAAATAAAAATAAGTAACCATAACAAAGGGGATCAAACTTAAAAGAATAGTTTGATCTCACAAAAAGGTAACTTGGGCGAATAAGTCCAAAATTTGGGCTTATGTACCCCCCAGGCTGAAGCCGGGCACACTTCCTCACATAAAATACATACGGGTTGTGAATCATGGCGATTCTGGACCCTCCAGATAAATAGAAAATTTTTAAGTTAGGAAGTTAAATGAACATATTCAGATGATGGCAAGGCATCCCTGTGCCGTCCTATATATCACTTTTGTTTTAACCACAATACATAGTAGACAGTATATTAATAAAAGTCAAGTAATGAAATAAACTGTAGAGAAATAGTTTGTCCATGACAGCTACCACTATCAGTTAAGACCTGTATGCTGTCGTTAAACATATATTAGGATAAACTAATATGCAAAGTGCCTGGTTCAATTATTCAGCTTGTCCCTCTTCACCATAGTCCGACACTACACAAACACTGCACCATACTTATCGTGTGGGATACTTATTAAAAATGTATGACACTGCCACTTATCATACAGTGTCATACGGCATCTATGCCACGGTGAATTTGGGACAATTAGCAGGGCTGCCTGAAAAGATGAGGCACTTAACAAGAATAAACACTTGCAGTTCTTAAATGGTGATAGCTTATTACTACAAAAAGGTGACAGTCATCAATGTTTATCCTTCCTTTTAGAAATAAGGACAGGTGAAAGTGCAGTGAAAAGTAAATAAAAAAAGATATATCTGATAAAATAGCAGTCTAGAAAAATATAAATAATATTCCGCTGTCCTCTGTAGTTGAAAGATGTAGGTATAGATAGTATTAACGGGAGTAGCCAATGTGTAAGTTTCAATCTGGCTAGTAGACTGTTGCCACTGGCTATGCTTAGTATGGTCAAAAAAATAGTTGAGTTCAGACAGAGTTGGAGAATATAAATTGTACTTTGCTGCCGTCTATCATTGAAAAGTGTTAATGCAGTTAGTAATGGCATAAGTAGCTGGTGTATATATTTCAGCCTAGCCTTTTTGTAGTATTCGATGGCAGCTCACAATAGCAGCACATGGTAAATGAAATTGCAAAGAAGAAGAGAAAAATAAGAACCTTGAACTGTCAACATCTATAGCCAAACAACAGTGGCAAATAAGTTGATCAACAGTGAAACCAGGGAAATATCAGTTTCTCATCACTGACTGTACAGCAGAGAAAACCAACGTGGATCAAAAAGGAGATTTCGCAGTATGATCGGGCTTCAATATCTCTGTAAGTTTGATGCCATCTACGTTGATCACGGCGGGAGGCAGGAGTGTTCCAGATAGGTGAAGACCTTGGAATGTTTTGTAGTGTGAGTGGTGGGTCAGGTTCCAGCAAACCCAGTTTACTAGTAATTCCTTTCCTTCAGTCGGATTAAACACCGTGTAAGTTGTACTGTTGTGAGGCACGGTGAGTTTGAAGGGAAAGCCCCAGCGGTATCTTATCCTGGCCGATTGAAGAACTGAGGTCACCTCTTTCATTTTTCTTCTTCTATCTAGGGTGGCTGGAGAGATGTCAGGAAAAAATTGAATTTTACATCTATCTAATTCAATGTTGGGGAAGCTCATAAGATTTCTTCCTTAATTAGAAAATCTTTCAGGCACATTATAATGTCGCGGGCTGGTTTGTCCGCTGGGGGCTTGAGCCTAAGCGCTCAATGGATTCTGTCACACTTAAAGGCCTCTATTGGTGTATTTGGCAATAAGCTATGAAACAATTTATTCATAGCTGGGGTCAAGTCTGTTACCATTTCCTCCACCCCTCTGACCCGCAGATTGTTCCACCTGTTTTGGTTGTCCAGATCTTCCATTTGGGCCTGAACAAAAGAAAAATTCTCTGCGAGTGACTCAAAGTCTTTTCTCAAATCATTGTGGGCAAGAGACAGTTGGCTGTGCTTGGTCTCTAGGAGATGCGTCTGATTGCCCAGGGCTGCTATTTCAGAGGAGAGAGCATTGGTGGATTTATGCACCTCTGACTGTATTTTAGCGGCTAGCTTTTTTTATATATAATTGTAAGGCTCTCATCTAGGTCAGCCTTTGTGAGCTGAGAGGAATTCTCGCTGTTTGGTTGTGCGGTAGGGGCACAAGGAGAGGCAGCAGCCAGTGCCTCTTTTTTAGCGCTATTTTGACTTTTGAGAGGAGTGTAGCAGATAGTTGGTGAGGTTGTGTTGACTTGAAACGGCGGCTATGCGCCTTCTTACTTCCTGTCATGCAAGAATGTCCCGCAGCAGAATAGAAGGTGTATCACTCCTCTCTCCTCTCTGTCTCTTCTCCCACCTTCTTTCTCTTAGCTGGCTTTAACCACTTGCTGACCGCCGAAAGTCCAAAGATGTCCTTGCCTTCAAGTGGTGATATCTGAATGATGTTGGCACCTATATGCATCATTCAGATATCATTTTTATTCACCGGCGATTCTCTGCACCATAAGAACAATCATAGCGGCAGTTCAGCCGCTTGATCGTTCTTATCAGCAACGGGAGGGGACGTCCCCCCTCCCGCCGCCCTCTGGTGCTTCTCCTGGGGCCGCCCGTGCCATCGGAGGCCCAGAGAACAGATCCGTCACCGTCGGAAGTTGAGCGTAGAGATGACTGATGACCAGATAGTCACCAGTCATCTCTATGCGCCTCGGAGGCCCGGGCACGACGTATGACGTCATGTACGGGTCATGTGATGTAAACAATGCCAGTGAACTCGGCTTAAAAGACCTAGATTGCCGTTTTTTTTCTGATCTCGGTCTTTCCAGCCTAGAGGAGAGATGTGGGGTCTTATTGACCCCATATCTCCCCATAAAGAGGGCCTATCATGCAATATTCCTATTACAGGGGATGTTTACATTCCTTGTAGTAGGAATAAAAGTGATCAGAAAAAAAATGAAAGAGAAAGTGTACAAATAAAAAATAAAGGTAAAATAAATAATAGAAAAAAATATATATAAAGGGCCCCCTCCCCGCGAGCTCCCGCACAGAAGCGAATGCACACGTAAGTCGCGCCCGCATATGTAAACGTTATTCAAATCACACATGTGAGATATCGCCGTGTGTGTTATAGCGAGAGCAATAATTCTAGCCCAAGATCTCCTCTGTAACTCTAAAAATGTAACCAGTAAAACATTTTAAAGCATCGCCTATAGAGATTTTTAAGTACCAAAGTTTGGCGCCATGTCCTGAGTGGGCACAATTTTAAAGCGTGACATGTTGGGTATCTATTTACTCAGCGTAACATCATCTTTCACAATATACAACAAAATTAGGCTAACTTTACTGTTCTGTTTTTTTTAAATTCATTAAACTTTTTTTTCAAAAAAAAAAAAACGCATTTGAAAAATTGCTGCGCAAATACCGTGTGACATAAAAAGTTGCAATGGCCGCCATTTTATTCCCTAAGATCTCTGCTAAAAAATATATATATAATGTTTGGGGGTTCTGAGTAATTTTCCAGCAAATCGATGATTATTACATGTAGGAGAGAAATGTCAGAATTGGCCTGGTGGCGAAGTGGTTAATATGTGGTGGTCACGCGGTGATCATCTGGAGGAGTCAGGTCTGGTGCAGCAGTGGTTAGGCTTGTGCACTTTCCATCGTGCGGCGATGGAAGCTATTATACGGCACTTGGCTCAAAGCCATTTCTAAGTGATCCCAGTGGTTAATGGGGATTTGTGGTTCCGTGAGTTCCTTTGTAGAGCTTGGGATGGTCTATATTAAGGTTGTAGACTATGATATTGGAGGCCTCACTAGGCCTCAACAGGCCTCCGCTCAAGCCCTGGAATAAAGACTTAAAATTCTGGCTCAGAGTCCATCTGGGGACAATCCTTATTGGAGTGCGGGCCCAGGGGGGTGTTAGAGGTGCAGATGGTGGGCAGATGATCAAAGGGGGCCCCAGGAATCGTGCCTCCAGGTCCAGGATTGCTGATCCTCGCAATGTAAGGTGCAGTGTATAGCTGGGGAGATGGGGAGTCGGGCTAGGGTATTTTGTAGTCTCACCGAAGCCTCCTATGTGAGGACTCCTATGGATGAAGCGGGGCTGGAGCAGAGCTCACCAGAAGCATGTCCGCTCTCGATCGCATCAGGCCACGCCCCCCCAAAATACATTCTGCTACTCCTCCTGGGTACGTTGAAAACCACAGGTCTGAGACTTTTTCAAAGTCTAGCCTCATAGAGGGGTGCAACATCCAAGCAGCATCTTCAGGAATTCTAGGAGCATAAAATACACATCTAATTTCCTGACTACCTATCACACTTTTTAAGGCCCTGGAGCACCAGGACAATAGAAATGCCCACAAAATGACCCCATTTTGGAAAGCAACCACCCCAAAGTATATTCTATAAGGCATAGTGAGTCTTTTGAACATGTCATTTTTTCACAGGTTTTTGTAAAATGTGGGAAGAAAATGGAAAGAAAATATTTTTACACAATGTTGTCAATTTATAAGATATTTCTAAAACACAGCATGGACATAGCAAGAATTACATGCCAAAATACATTCTGCTACTCCTCCTGAGCATGGTGATACCACATGTATAAGACTTTTTCACAGCCTAGCAATATAGAGAGGCCCAAAATCCAAGGATCACAGTCAGGTGTTCTAGGGACATAAAATGACACATCTAATTTCCCGACAATCTA
Source organism: Glandirana rugosa (assembly GCA_018402905.1). Classification (NCBI taxonomy): domain Eukaryota; kingdom Metazoa; phylum Chordata; class Amphibia; order Anura; family Ranidae; genus Glandirana; species Glandirana rugosa. The sequence continues at coordinate 222,489 of BLSH010373664.1, read as the reverse complement.
TCACATTTTTGAAGGCTCTTCATATTTCTAACACACAGCATGTGCATACCAAGAATTACCCACCAAAATACATTCTGCTGAGAAAAGGATAAACAAAAGATTACCGGTGGTTTTAGTAGTGCAGTTTTCCACAGAGGAGAGCATTGGTCCAGGCAATAGACAGGGATGTGGTCAGGGACAGTGAAAGGAATCATCCAGGCAGCAGGCAGGAATACTGTTCATAGTTAGTACAGGCAGCAGGCAGAGATATTGTCAGCACAGTCAAACCATTGGTCCAGGCAGCAAGCAGGGACATGGTCAACGACAGCAAAGGGAATCATCCAGGCAGCAAGCAGGAGTACTCATGGTCTGAGGAAGGAGTGCAGCTCCGACAACGCGTCACCACCGCCCATCTCCACGAACGAGCGGCTTCACGCCGCAACTAACGAACGGTCGCCCACTGCCTGAGGACACGTCACCAGTGCCGGGCTTTTGCATCTCCAGGAACTGGGAAGCGCCGGAAACCACCGATGATTACCAGCCCAGGGACACAGCTACAAGCCAGGACGTTTTCCTCCATACCCAGTCCGCAGTACTCACACTGCAATGCCTACTGTTTCTACCAGTTTGTGAGTAGATTTTAATGTGATTTTAATAAAATGTGTTAAACGGCTACACTTAGAGGCGCTGTGCTTCTCTCTCATTTGTGTATCTCTCCACGAGGTTCATAAGTTGGTTGGCAGTTTTGGGGTCCCCATGACTGACCCACTTCGTCAAAGCAGCAGCAGCAGGGAGCCCACGTAGATAGTGCTCCATGACCACACGCTCCACAATCTGGGGACCTGGCAAAGGAGCCACTTCCTGGTAAGGTGGACCAGGTGGAACATCTGCGAATGGGGTGGCTTGTCTGTGCAGTAGGTCCACTGATGCACCCGTTAGGCCCTGACTGCCATGGTGACCCCTAGGCATGCGAGTATCTCTGTCATTAGGGTCTCATAGTCCTAGTCCTAGGCCATAGTCCATAGGCCTTATCTGTTTCCAGATCAAAGTAAGCTTTTTGGGGTTCACCGGTCAAGAATAGTGCTAACAGTCCCGCCCACTGTTCTTTTGGCCATCCTTCACGAAGAGCAACCCTTTCAAAAGTCATGAGATACGTCTCCACATCATACACAGGTGTCATCTTCTGCATGTGGTAAGAGGTGCGTACCAACTTTGGTTCCACTGTTACCGAAGGTGCGGGCCCCTTTTTTAACTCCAGTAGGGCCTCCACAAACTGTCGGTTCATCTCCTGTTGAGCCTCTTGTTGTGCTGCGGTGGCCTCTGCAACCTGGCGGTTGGTTTCCCGCTGAGCTGCATTGGCTAAACAGTATAGTTTACTCACTATATGGTGTGGGGCTGGCCCCCGACAACCACAAAACATAAGCCAACAAAAGCCAACATGCAAACCTCAGATCCCTCTCTGAGTTTCCAGGTCAGAACTCAAATGAGATCTCTTCCTGATTATTTAAGCCACCTGCTGGTGGACTCCAGTGGAACTAGGTCCGGAATCAGTGTCTCAGGGTTTATTTTCATTTTTGATCTGTTCATTCTCTCACTTATATACTTATTTGTAGAGTAAGGCCTCTTTATGATCTCTATTGCCATTTATGCTGACAATTGGACTCAGCGAGGGAGCTTGTATCTGGGTGATTCACCAGGTGATATTTTATCCAATTTATTGCCAATTTTGGTTTTTCATATTGGTGAAGTGATCCAGTCATTACTCCTTCGCTTTGTCCTAGGACCTTAATCTTGGTATAAGTGACTGCATGCATGACACACATGTCCAGACAGTGGTTTTTATATTGACAACGTTGTCATGTTGGTGATGGGATGGTGAATGTCTGTTTCAATGAGAATTTTACTTTTTTGTATTTTTGTATATCATTTATAAATGTAACCAATTTCATGAATTTTTACTGCCTTTGCTTTTTGACTGACATTGGATGGGTTAATATGTCCCAGTGGCTCCAATAGTGGTTCTTACGGAACCCTTTCTCTTTGTGGTGTCCCTTTTTTTCAGGTTCAGGTTGTTTGCCACTGAGCCTCACTGACTTATTGTATTTGTTCGGTGAGTGGACTAACCCATTACCTGCCCTCCCTGGGCAGTCAATTTTTGTTAATCAGGAGTCTTCATTTTCATTTTAATATATTCCTTGGTTTATGGGGTACTTGTGACCCTTTCTCTCCTTTTTGAAGACTTGGGGATTAACATACTTTTGGATTAACGGACATTCTCCTACCATCATCACCAGCATTTTGTATGGTGAGAATTTTAAATGTGTCATTTTTCTGTTTGGTAAACCTATGATTGTTTGTTAGACCTCTTTCCACATCTGAAAGTCGTGTTGCTCTCCTTAGAGGCAATTTATTAGAGCCTCTGGGATGTGAGTAATTCATTTTTCACTTCATTACTTCCCCCTCCTTAGATATCTGGTCTAAGTATGGCCTATATGTTAGGGGAAGAAATTGATATAGAGATTAGGACTGCCTTTAATGGGGATCAGGTGAATAAAGAAACTATGGAGGAAGAAATTAAGAGAAGATTTATAATCCATAAAAAACTTTTGGTAAAACATCTCAATCGCAAGTGGGATGTGTCATTTTTGGATGATTACATTGCTCAGAAAATTATACCGAGGGGCCTAAGGGATAGGGCTATCCCAGCAGAACATCTGCAAAATGACCGTTTCCTCCCCAAATGGAAAGAGCTATGTATCTCCCATGGGGTTGATTTCATGAAACTCATTGTAGAAAAAGAAAGGGCCCAGTTGGATGAATTGAAGAGTGAAATAGAAGAAAGTAGTCGCGACTTGGACCCTTTCAGTGAGGAACCTGAGTTTAAGAAACAAAACAAATTAATTAAAAAAAGAGGTTGATAGGGTCCAAAGAAATTTGAAAACCACAGAACAAGCCAAATTTAGGAGAGACCTCCAAGACTGGGAAAGAGGGGAGATTTTTGATCTATCTGCTCAACGTGGCAGAAGTGGATCTCGATGTAGACGGCGCCGCTCCCCCTTTTCCCAATCTGGTGAAGAGGGACATCTAAGTGAGACTGACAGTGAAGGATCAACTAGATCAGTGTCTTTTCCTTTTTTAGATCAGGATCGGGACGCTGGAACGTCCCCAGCACAAGGGTATCAAATAAAAACAGGCATCTTAAAGAAAACCAAAAAGGCTCAGGGAGAAAGAGAAAAAGGAAAAGGCAAAGAAAAAGGAGAAACAGAAGTTCAGGGAAGGACGAGGAAAGGTCTTAGAGAGCTCCCTCATGCACCTTAGGGACATGAGGGTGGTTAACCTGTCCTCGTTTCAATTGAAGGAAGCCCATATCAAGGTTCTTAGTAAGGGCCTGCTATTTTCTCCTAAATGCAACACGGAAGAATATGTGGTCTTTAAAGACCTGAACTTGTTCCTACGCAAAGTACTTTTACGTTATTTGCATGAACAAAGACTGAGTGGTCAGACTGCCCGGGAGGTTATGGGAGAGGAGGACCAGAGGGCCTTGGAGGACCTTCTGTCTCTCCTTGAACAGGGCAATGTGGATGCGGAGGACTCTGAGGATGAGGATATTATACCTTTGAGACAGGTGGACCTTGGAATCAAGCCTAAAAAGATGTTACCATTGTCTAAAAATAAAGCTATTAGCCATTTCTTGGACTTGGTGAGTCAGGATTTACGGAAAGTTAATTGGAATAATGTAAGAGCAGATAACCTCTCTAAAGATGAGAGGAAAGCCTTGAAGGAACTTAAGCATGCTTGTGGAATTATCATTAAAAAAAGCGATAAGGGGGGTAACATAGTTCTCCTCAATGAGGAGGACTATGTTAAGGAGGTACGTAAACAATTAAATAATGTGGGAAACTTATCAAAAACATCCTGCCTCCCCCTTCCCCCGTTTTGTGAAATGCCTTAATGACAAATTGAATTGGGCTCATGAAGAAAGTTTACTCACTAAAAGGGAGTTTAACTTTCTCAGAGTCGAAGATTACAATATCCCAGTCCTTTACATAATTCCAAAACTACACAAAAATGCTACCAACCCTCCGAGGAGACCGATCGTTTCGGCGATACATGGTCCCCTGGAGAGGGTTGGTAAGTATGTAGATGAGTTATTAAAACCTATGATCCCCACTCTGAAGGCCTTTGTTCAAGATACGAAGGATGTACTGGCTTGGATTGATGGGATGGAGGTGAGTCAGGAGTGCCTTTTGGTGGGTATCGACGTGGAATCTTTGTGCACGTTGATATCCCACCAATGGGGCCTTATAGCAGCTGAGCATTTCTTGTATAAGATCTTTCCTGAGATGCCTCATCAAAATTACCTCGTCCTGGACCTATTGGATTTCATGCTGAAGAATAACTGTTTTCAATTCAATGAAATCTATTATCAGCAGATTTCAGGTACTATTATGGGTGCCCCATGGGCACCCTCTTTTGCATGTCTGCATTTGGGTTTGTGGGAGGAGGAGGAGGTATACAAACTGGAGGCTTTTGAGGCAAAGATAGATATCTGGGTACGATATATAGATGATATCTTGGTGATCTGGAAGGGAACAGAAACCGAATTACAGGAATTTATTGAGGTACTCAATCGAAATGAGCGGAACATCAAATTAACTTTCAATTTTGATAAGGATTCGATTCCCTTCCTGGATCTCAAGATCTTTAAAAAGAAGGATGTCTAATGACATGCACATATCGAAAACCTACAGCTGCAAATACTCTGCTTCGGGCAGACAGCCATCATCCCAGAGCCCTAAAGCAGGGTACACCCTTTGGACAGTTTCTCCGAATTCGAAGAAATTGCTTGAATGATGAGACTTTCCATAGGGAAGCACAGGAGATGTATGAAAGATTTAGGGAAAGAGGCTACTCGCATAAAACCTTGAGAGCCGCCAAAAGAAGAGCCATAAGTCGAGATAGGGCTTCTTTATTGGCCCCACTTCAAACAACAAATGGCCCCAAGGAGCCAGTTAGATTCATCACAGATTTTGGGGTACAGTGGCCGGAAGTGAAGAAGATTTTGAACCAACATTGGTCATCTTTTTTTCGGTGCCCTCTTCTATCTAGCATTGTGGGTGATTATCCTTACATGGTGGCTAGACGAGCTGCAAACCTGTCTGACATGTTGACTGGTTCTGAATACATTCCAAGAACGGATGGATCTTGGCTGTCCACAGTGCCCAGAACTAGTGGCATGGTGGCATGTGGGCACTGTCAGATTTGTCGGTTCGTGGAACGCACTACAACTTTTTCAAATGTAGATGGTACATGTACTTATCAAATTAAAGGGCTGATCAACTCTGCTACCACTAGAGTGATATACAGTTTAGTTTGCCCTTGTAAGAAAATATATATAGGTAAAACCAAACGCCAGTTACGAGTCAGAATAGGGGAGCATCTTAACGATATTAAACAGAAGGATCCCAAAAGCCACATTACCCAACACTTTTTACTACATCACCAATCTAAAGTTGAGGGATTAAAAGTTAAGGGGATATATGCATTAAAAATTAGTAAGAGGGGGCGTGGCCGGGATGTGAAAGGAAGAAGTCGCACACTGCCTGAGCTCCTTTCTGCCAATAATCCTGATGTTGATCCGGACTCCTTTTCGTTGCTCCACAACTTCCAGACATACACCCTGGGTTCCAGAAAGGCACCGGGCACCTTGCGGGCTCCGCCTTGTCTCCGGGCAAGCTCCGCTCTTCAAAAGGACAGTCGGCTTGCTCCGGTTCCTCCGTTCCGCCGTTGGCCATCTTGCCCACGAGGCGCTCCTCCTGCAGAAAGACGGCGGCCACACAGACGCTCGCTATGGCATCTGAGCAGTCGACTCCCACCACTGCAGACATTTTGGTGGCTATTAAATCCTGCAATGAGGCGGTTAAATCCTGCAAGCACACCCTGACTGCCAAGATGGATTACCTGGATACTGACATCAGCCTCATTAGGCACGATCTAGACAAGTTCAGGTCCAGAATGACTGAGGCAGAGGACAGGATTTTGCAGCTGGAGGACACTACCAGAGCTGATTCCAGTGAGGTGCGGGCACTGCAGATCCAGGTAATGGCTCTCCAGGACAAGGCCATTGACACAGAAAACAGATTGAGAAGGAACAATATTAGAATCTTGAGCCTTCCAGAAAGAGTGGAAGGCCTCAAGCCAGCAGAGTTTACAGAGGCCTTCCTGGTGCAGCTGCTGGATCTGCCTGTGATGCCTTTCACATTCGTGGTGGAGAGGGCACACAGGATCCCCCCCCCCCGCACCGCCCATTCCTGGTGCACCTGCAAGACCCTTTGTCCTCCAATTATTGAACTATCTGGATAAAGACCGGATCCTGGCGGCGGCCAGGGCTAAAGGTGAGCTCCGCTACAATGACTCCAAAATCCTGCTTTTCCCGGATTATTCCCCGGAGGTCCAGCAGAGGCGACGTACCTTTACGGAGGTCCGAAAAAGGCTCAGGGAAAAGGGCGTGAAGTTCAGCCTCCTCTACCCCAGTAAGCTCCGGATAGTGGACGGGGACCGCACACGATTCTTCGACACTCCAGCGGTGGCTGCTTCCTGGCTGGATGGGCGCTGAGGCTGCTTGCGGTCTCCCACCCCCCCTCACCTGGTGATTTAGTCCTTGCCCGGATTACAGATGTCATCTTCAGCTTCTCCTCCAGAGGCAAGCTGTTGCACGCGTTTGGTAATGTACATTGTTCTCCCTCTTACTTCCCATTTGATTCTTTCCCTTCTCCCCTGTGAGGACTTCCTCCCGCCTATACTCCTTGTGGGGCCCTTAGAGACAATATGATCCGGCTCAGACATCCTGCACGGAACTTTTGCCCTAAAACATGCCGAGTTTGTTGAACCCAGATTTCCTTTTGTCTCCCATTCTTTTTTATTTTTCAACCCTCTCCTGCGCCAGGAGTCATAACTAGGAAGCCAGGACAGTCCGCTCGTTTTCTAGTGCCTTTCAAAGTTTTGTTTTATACGATTTGACTGTGGACTGGCGCATCCTGGTTTCCCTCAGTGCACCCCTAGTTAGAGAGGGATCTCCTTTCTATCCCGTCCAATGCGGGGTATAGTTATTGTTCAGGGTACAGGCTCTGCCGGAGTCCCCCTACTTTTTTTGGGACCGACTATCGGCAAGGGCAGGGTGGGCAACTTGTTGCCTAGTTGGGTATATGTTATTAACAAGTTAAGTATGGTAATGTTTGGTCGTATTATTGTACCTTCTAAGCCAGGAATGGGCAAACTACGGTCCGCGGGCCGTATACGGCTCGGCGGACCTTTTAATCCGGCCCGTGGAGCGCTTAATATATTCATTTATTCACCTCACATTCGTAAGCCTGTATGGTAGTGGCTGGGCCGGCCAGCAGCTAGTGGGGAGCGGGGCCGTTGGCGGAGTACGGATTGAGCCGTACGTGCAGGCGCAGGCAGGGAGTTGACGTCACGTCTGCTAGTGAGGAGCGATCCATGGGGCACCCGGCAGTCATTTTGTGACTGACGCAGCTAGAAGAGAGAGAAGAAATCACGGCTAGCCAACATAACAAGCAGCCCTGGCAGTTGTAGTCTCCACTACAAGAAATCACCGTGAGGCACCCACCACTCTCCTGGCAGATTGCCTTTGGAAAGAAGAGAGAGGAGTCCACAGTCTGGAACTCTGGAAGTTAACTAAATACTCAGGTCTCAGCATATATATACTGTTATATAAATAATGTTAAGGTAATGGTGCACTGCAACCTGCAAGCATAAGAAAATACCCCCTTGCTACCCCTCCCCTTTAAATTATCCATATAGTGTACCCAGGGGTAATATAACTAAGGCATCAGGGCAATTATACAGGGGGTACCTGGTACCGTAAAACTAAGGGGTATCAGGGTACATTATTATACAGGGGTAATATAACTGAGGAGGGAACTTATTTTACCCCTGTATAATGTACCCTGATACCCCTGAGTCTTACCCCCTGTATAATGTACCTTGATACCCTTCAGGTATATTACCCCCTGTGCCCTGTATAATGTACCCAGATAGCCCTCCTCAGTTATATGATATAACTGAGGGGCCCGTGCTGTGCGTCGCAAGATGTCACATAACATGATGTCACGCTGCGTGCCCTGCACGCCTGGTCGCTAGCTGGTGAGGTGAGGGCGGCAGTAGCAGCAAGCGTGCGAACTCCGTATGGTGGCCGGCTCTGACTGGAGCACTATACAGGGGCCTTTATGGTACATTGAGGAGGCATTATGAAGTGAATAACAGATTGAATAAAATAACTTGTATCAGGCAGGGTAAATTAACAGGGGGTACATAACTAGGGAGGGGTATGCCATCAGGGTACACGTAGGTCAGGAGATGTAACTGAAGAGGGCTAAGCTACTAGCAGACAATATACGGTGGTAATATAACTTATATATTACCCTTCACTCCTGTATTATGTCTCCGATAGCCCTCCTCAGTTATATTACCCCTGTGTAATGTACCCTGATACCCATCAGTTATGGAAGTATAACTGAGGGGTATCAGGGTAAATTAGACAGGGTGGGGTAATATAAATAAATATTACCCTTGTATAATGTACCCTCATAAATCAATATGATGCTTTGCGACCCCGTCTGTGCGGGAGAAGTCAGGCCGGGAGCTCCTTTGCGATCACGCTGCATGAGTAACGCTCGTGTTCAAGGGCCCTAAGAGTGTCATCCACAGATCCCCCATAACTGTGTGTCATCCACAGATCCCCCATAGCAGTGCGCCTGCCCTGCCAACAAGGAGAGCCTGAAAAGAAGGGAAGATCCGCAGAAGCAAGTAGAGGACAGCACAGCAGACGACTGAATAGCTTTTGTAAGTAAATTGTTTTATTATAGTGTTGAAACTGCTTTAAAGTCTAAAGCTCATCCACAGATCCCCCATAACTGTGTGTCATCCACAGATCCCCAATAGCAGTGCGCCTGCCCTGCCAACAAGGAGAGCCTGAAAAGAAGGGAAGATCCGCAGAAGCAAGTAGAGGACAGCATAGCAGACGACTGAATAGCTTTTGTAAGTAAATTGTTTTATTATAGTGCTGAAACTGCTTTAAAGTCTAAAGCTCATCCACAGATCCCCCATAACTGTGTGTCATCCACAGATCCCCCATAGCAGTGCGCCTGCCCTGCCAACAAGGAGAGCCTGAAAAGAAGGGAAGATCCGGAGAAGCAAGTAGAGGACAGCACAGCAGATGACTGAATAGCTTTTGTAAGTAAATTGTTTTATTATAGTGCTGAAACTGCTTTAAAGTCTAAAGCTCATCCACAGATCTCATTTAATGACTGGTGGCGATTGTGCGGCCTGCATATTTTCCCCTGCTACACAGCAAGTAGTGGTTGTTAAAGCAAGTTAATTCAAGACTTGAATGTGAATGTGAGCTTTCCCTCCCTCTGACTGTCAGAGTGGCCAAGAATATTTAACTTTTTTGCAGTATCCCAAAATGAGTGGGGCAAGGAAAAGAAAAGTGGACAGTGAATGCAGAGTGTTTAATAAGGAATGGATAGCAAAATATTTTTTTTACGGAAGTCCGATCAATGGCTGTATGTCTCATATGCCAGGAAACTGTTGCGGTTTTCAAAGAATATAATATCAGCCGTCATTTTGCCACGAAGCATGCTAACTATGCTAGCAAGCAGTCGCCCCAAGAACGGGGGTCTACAGCTCGGAGGTTGATGTCTAAATTACAGGCTCAGCAAAATTTATTTCACAGACAAACTGCAATTCAAGAGTCAAGTACCAAAGCAAGTTTTATGCTCTTATTCAAATTAGCAAAAGCTAGTAAACCCCTCTCTGAAGGAGAGTTTTTGAAAGAATGCATGATAGAGACCGCAGGTCTTTTGTGTCCAGAGAGCAAAGACAAGTTTGAAAAACTCAGGTTATCACGCAGGACAGTGACTCGTCGTGTGGAACTGATTGATGAAGACATAACAAACAAGTTAAATAATATTGCAGAGTCCTTTAAATTATATTCGCTAGCACTAGACGAAAGTGCAGACATAAAAGACACAGCTCAGCTATTAATTTTTATCCGAGGGATTAGCAACAGTTTTGAAATAACAGAGGAGTTTTTTGCCATGGAGCCACTTAAAGGAAAAACACGGGGAGAAGATTTGTATGACCGGGTGTCTGCTGTCATCGAGAGTATGAAGCTACCTTGGAGTAAACTTGCTAATGTCACTACGGATGGATCTCCAAATTTAACTGGAAAAAAAGTGGGATTGCTGAAAAGAATTCAGGATAAAGTGAAAGAGGAAAACCCTGAGCAAGAAGATATTTTTCTCCACTGCATCATACACCAAGAATCTTTGTGTAAATCTGTATTACAGCTTAGTCATGTTGTGAATCCAGTTATAAAGCTTGTTAACTGCATACGAGCAAAGGGACTTCAGCACCGTCAGTTCATTGCATTTCTGGAGGAAACCGACGCAGATCACCAAGACTTGCTTTACCACTCTCGTGTCCGCTGGTTGAGTTTGGGGAAAGTGTTTAGATGAGTGTGGGATCTTAAAGAAGCGATTGATACATTTTTGGAGTTAAAGGGGAAGTCTGATGATTTTCCAGAGCTGAGCGAAAAGAATTGGCTTTGTGACTTTGCGTTTGCTATTGACATTTTTTCTCACATGAAAGAGCTTAACGTCAAGCTACAGGGAAAACACCTGTATGTGCACGACATGTATAGTAATGTAAATGCCTTCAAAGCCAAGTTGACTTTTTTTTCTAGGCAAATTTCAAAGAAAAACTTCTCTCATTTTCCCGCACTAGCCACACAGGAAAAGGCCATCCAAAATGTGAATAAATATAGCAAATCACTGAATGACCTGCATGAAGAATTCTGCCGTCGGTTTTCAGATTTTGAAAAAATTGAAAAGTCACTTCAGCTGGTGGCCTGTCCCTTGTCACAAGACCCAGAAACAGCACCAATTGGAACTAATCGATCTTCAATCTGATGCAATCTTAAAGGAGAACTTCCACTCTCTTCCACTAAAAGAGTTCTATGCCTCACTTAAAGATGGCTGTTTTCCAAACCTCCGGGGGATGGAACAGAAGATTCTGGCCTTGTTTGGCTCGACCTACGTGTGTGAGCAGACGTTCAGCGTCGTTAACATCAATAAATCCCGTCACAGATCCCAGTTAACTGACCAACACCTCAGATCTATTCTGCGAATTGCAACAACAAAGCTAACTCCTGACTTTGATGCCTTAACAAAAAAGCACCGATCACGCCCTTTTACTCTCTTCAAAAAGAAACTTTAAACGG
>BLSH010373664.1:197030-211198 GCA_018402905.1 Glandirana rugosa | reverse complement strand
AGTCACTTCAGCTGGTGGCCTGTCCCTTGTCACAAGACCCAGAAACAGCACCAATTGGAACTAATCGATCTTCAATCTGATGCAATCTTAAAGGAGAACTTCCACTCTCTTCCACTAAAAGAGTTCTATGCCTCACTTAAAGATGGCTGTTTTCCAAACCTCCGGGGGATGGAACAGAAGATTCTGGCCTTGTTTGGCTCGACCTACGTGTGTGAGCAGACGTTCAGCGTCGTTAACATCAATAAATCCCGTCACAGATCCCAGTTAACTGACCAACACCTCAGATCTATTCTGCGAATTGCAACAACAAAGCTAACTCCTGACTTTGATGCCTTAACAAAAAAGGGAGACCAACAACACTGTTCCCACTAAAATTGAAGGTGAGTTACACACTATTTTAGGAAAGAGATACATTGCATAAAAGTTTTGTACAATAACTCTTTTTATGCTTTTCTACCTTACAGCACCACAAGAAGTTCAATTGGAACTGCAGTCTTAAAGGAGAACTTCCGCTCTCTTCCACTAAAAGAGTTCTATACCTCACTTAAAGATGACTGTTTTCCAAACCTCCGGGGTATGGCACAGAATGATTCTGACCAACACCTCACCTCAGATCTATTCTGCAAATTTCAACAACAAAGCTAACTCATGACTTTGATGCCTTAACAAAAAAGGGAGACCAACAACACTGTTCCCACTAAAATTGAAGGTGAGTTACACACTATTTTAGGAAAGAGATACATTGCATAAAAGTTTTGTACAATAACTCTTTTTATGCTTTTCTACCTTACAGCAACACAAGAAGTTCAATTGGAACTAACAACACTGTTCCCACTACAATTGAAGGTACTATTTTATGAAAGAAATACATTGCATAAAAGTTTTGTAAAATAACTCTTTTTATGCTTTTCTACCTTAAATTAATCTAAACATTTAATGTTACAAATTTAAATTTAATTTATATTAATTCACACATACACATCGTCCATCTACTCTTGGTCCGGCCCCCGGGTCCAATATATGAACCCATTGCGGCCCTTGAGTCAAAAAGTTTGTCCACCCCTGTTCTAAGCTCTCTATTTGATTGCTGTTCCCGAGATGGTCCTGTGGGCCGTGGGCCCCCCTATGTGCCACTATTTCAGCTTTGATATTGCTATTCTACCCGGATGGCCCCTAGTGACAACTCTAAACTCACAATTTTATCCTGGAATGTCAGGGGTTTAAATTCAAAATTCAAACGGGCGCTCCTTTTTAAATACCTTAACCTGCATACCCCCCACATAATAATGCTTCAAGAAACACACCTTGTGGGCAGCAAACTACAGGCTTTGAAGAAGCCCTGGATTCAAAGGGCTGTTCATGCTTCTTATTCTACATATGCCAGGGGGGTCTCAATTCTGTTTAGCAAGTCCCTTCAATGTGCCATAGCACAGGTAATAACGGACCCCCAGGGAAGGTTTGCGGTGGTGGTTTTTGCCCTAGGAGGCATACGCTATGTTATTGCTAGTATCTATTTGCCCCCCCCCCTTTCTCCCCAACAATACTGTATGCTGTGCTGGAAAAGATTTCCCCATTCTGCCCGGCAAAAGTACTATTAATGGGTGACTTCAATGCCATCTTAGCGCCAGATCTTGACAGGCCGGTCCCTCCTAAGAGCTTTTCTATGGATCTAGGGGTCTGGGCCCAGGTAGCGGGGTTCACGGAGGTATGGAGGTGGAAGAACCCCTCAGACAGGTCTTATTCTTGCTTTTCGGCTACCCACAAAAATGCTTCACGCATTGACCTGGCCTTTGTGAACCCCTCCCTGCTATCGGATACCCTGGATGCTGAATATCTACCTGCTGGACTGTCTGACCACAATCCTATGCTCCTTACTCTGCGTTCCCCCCTCCTACACTCCAGAGCCTGCTGGAGGTTGGGGCAGCCCTGGGTGACCCACCCTGATCTGCAGAAAGTTATTCCGCCAAAACTGTTGGAGTACTGGGATCTCAACCCGGGGCCCTCTGATCCTACAGTGGTGTGGGATGCCTTTAAGGCGTTCACCCGGGGTCAGTACATCTCTGCCATTGCGGGGGTGCGGAAAGAGCAATCGGCCACCACAACTGCCCTTTAAGATTCCGTGGTGTCTTACACTAAGACATATGAGGAGGACCCCACGGAAGCAAATTTTGACTCTCTCCATTGGGTGCAGAGGGCTTTGCGGCTGCATATGGCGGTGATTAACAGGCTTGACCAATATCATAATAAACAACGATACTTTGAACATGGTGACAGAAATGGACGTTTGTTGGCGATGATGGCACAACATGACCAACCACTGACTGTGATTCCTCACCTGGTTTCCCCTACGGGAGAATCGGTGACATCTCCCCCAGACATACTGGCCAGGTTTCAGCAATATTACTCCTCGCTTTACACATCGGTCCTACCGCAGGACTTCCAACCCTGTGACTTGGCCCCATGGCTTGACCCATTGGCCCTGGGCTGGCTCATGGACTCGGACAGGAGGTCATTGGTGAGACCCATTACCCCCGAGGAGGTTCTGGATTCTATCCGTTCCTTCCCAGCGGGTAGGTCTCCGGGCCCAGATGGGCTCCCCGTGGAGTTTTATAAGCTGCATGGGGACCTGTTGGCCCCTAGGCTTGCTCAGCTGTACACGGGAAGTCTGGCTGCTGGTGCACTGCCGATCTCCATGAGTCATGCCCATATAGTTTTGATTTACAAACCTGATAAAGACCCTGCGTCCTGCTCATCATACAGGCCTATCGCCCTCCTGAATGCGGACCTTAAGATCCTTACCAAATTGCTAACCAAAAGACTACAGCCTTTACTGACGAAGGTGATCAACCCAGACCAAACAGGTTTTATGCCTAATAGGGCGACGGACGTTAGCTTGCGAAGATTTTTCACCAACATCCATGCACAACATCTCAATAGTGGAACCAGGGCAGTGGCCTCCCTGGATATTGAAAAAGCCTTCGACACGGTCGAGTGGCCTTTTCTGTGGGAGGTCCTCCAATGCATGGGATTTCCCCTGGTCTTCGTAGACTGGTTGAGAGTCCTATATAGGAGTCTGATGTCCGCCATAAAGCTGGGGGGAGGCCTTCCGGGATCCTTCTCGCTGTCTAGAGGTACCAGGCAGGGCTGCCCTCTCCCTCCGGCACTCTTTGCTATCGCCATGGAGCCGGTGGCGGAGGCCCTGCGCACCTCCCCGCACATCTGCGGTTTGCGGATTGGGGTGCTGGAGGAGAGGGTGGCACTGTATGCTGACGACCTCCTTTTATTTCTTAATGACGCTGATTCATCTTTTCAGGGAGCTCTCCAGCTGTTAAACTCGTTCGCCACTGTCACGGGTCCCAGGGTAAATTGGGCCAAATCCCCTCTTTTTCCCATTGACCCTGACGCCCGCTCCACAGCCCCTCCGGATATTTCCCTCCGGTGGGTCGATGACTTTAGGTACCTGGGGGTGGTGGTCTCTGACTACATACCTCTTAACCTTCTGCCCGTTGTGCAGGAGGTTAGGCTTAAGTTGAAGGCATGGGAGTCCCTACCTCTGTCATTAATGGGGCGCATCACCTTACTGAAAATGAAAATACTATCGAAGTTTACTTACCTGTTCCGACATTCGCCACAGTGGATCCCCAAGTCCTTTTTCACGCAACTCCAACAATTATTCTCTTCCTTCCTCTGGGGCCCCAAAAATCCCAGATATAAGTGGTCCACGCTGCTGCGCCCGACCTCCCAGGGGGGTCTGGCGCTACCGGACCTCTATAAATATTACCTGGCCACCCAGCTAGTCACGGCGGCTTGGTGGCTCGACCCGGATGGTAGTAATTCCTCCACGGCGCTGGAGGCTGCAGTGCTTGGCTCGTTGGAGGCTCTGAGGTGCTTACTGCTCCGAGGTCTCTGTGCTCCGTATGATTTGACGCCGTCGATGCATACCACACTCCGAGCTTGGGGCGCAGGGCTTCGGATTGAGGGGCACCCCGGTGAGGCTGTCTCCCCTAATGCCCCTTTGTGGCGGAACCCCAACCTCCCTCACTTATACCAACTGCCGGAGCCCTACGCATGGACGAAGTACCAAATTAAGACTATGTCCCAGGTAATAACGGCCCTTTCTTTGAAATCTTTTGCACAGCTGAGAGAGGAATTTAATATACCCTCAGCTCAATTCTTCCGCTACATGCAGCTCTCCCATGCCTTCAACTGCCAGTTTGCCTATGGTGCCCCGCAGGTGCTTGAGTCAGCCTTGGAGAATCTGCTCAGATCAGATTGCAATGACAAACCTACATCCAGACTATATACATTTCTTCTTATGACTTCTCTCCCTAGCCTAACAAATCTTAGAAGTAGATGGGAACGAGACATCCCAGACTTTGACAAAGATGACTGGGATGACATGTGGGATTTCCCCTTTAGGTCCCTGGTGTCAGCTAGGGATAAGATGGTTCAATTTAAGATAGCGCACAGGGCATATTTTACCCCCTACCGACTGCACAAAATAAATCCAGACTCCGCCCCAGATTGCTGGAGATGTGGGGAGTCCCCTGCGGACTTCTCGCACATCTTCTGGACATGTACGCATGTGGTTGGATTCTGGGAAGAGATAACAGCTATTATTCATCAGCTTACCTTCATCCAGGTTCCAGTGTCCATGTCTGTTTGCATTCTGGGCCTGGTGGAAAACTTCATACCAACGGTGGCAGGCCGCACATTGGTTGGTCTGCTGTTTTTCTACGCCCGCAAGGCCATAGCAATGCATTGGCGCAAGCCTAACCCCCCATCACTCACGTTTTGGAAAAAGTTGGTCAATGATAGCCTACCCCTATATAGAGATACATATGCTAATCAGGGCTGTCTTTGAAGTGGCTCGAGGACTCCTCCATGGCATTGGACTGCTAACGTGGGAGGGTGATGTCAAGTGGCCTCAATGAAGGTTCTGGGGTGAGCCCACAATTGCTTTGGGTGCATGAGTTGAGAGGGGGGGGCCCATGAGGCCCAAGGGGACCAATAAGGATATCAAATGTGAGAGCTTGGGTGACACTTTTAAGAGTTATGCTTGTATTATGTCTTTATGTATCACAGCTGACAAGAGAAGGTATTTGTAATGTCTTTGGGTACATGACTGCACACGGCCTGCGTGCCTGTTGTTGATGTTGTATGTTTTGTCTATGTCATGCAAAATTAATAAACAGTGATTTAAAAAAAAAAATTAGTAAGAGAAGAGGAGATTTTAATAAGGTCCTTTTACAAAAAGAAAAATTCTGGATTTATAAACTTGATGCTTTGGCTCCTAAAGGACCCAATAAAGAAATTAATTTGCAGGTCTATTTTTAATGGATTCCCTTAATCTAATATAAAATAGGGCCCCCTGTTTTTATCGGGGTGCATTTGGAATGTCTTGATGGTTTTTTACATCAACACCATGAATACAATGTACTTTCAAGTGACCTGTTGTTTTTTCAGATGTGGAGGAGAACGTTTACACAATTACAGTTTTATTTTTATTTTTATTCTATTTAGTCTCACTATGCTAATATCTAAGTTGTATGACTTCAGTCTGGCCCCTTTAAGTCCAAATTGATTGATTTTTTGGAAATATATATATATATATATATATATATATATATATATATATATATATAGGATTCCACTGGGGGGTGCCCTTTGTGCTGATGAAACTGGGGTTTCCCAGTGAAACGCGTCCACGTTAGGGACTGTTTGGATGTGTGTCTCTTGATCTCCCATCTTGCCTACCCTCTTCGACCATGCCTCATCTCCTTTAGTGACTTTTGGTGCACTGCATGAAGCTCATTGGCCTTGTTGCTGCAGGAAGGAAGAATGGCCACACAGTGCGCTCTAGTCCTTTACCTGGGTTTATAGCCCAAGGTATCTGAGGACTGAACGCTGTGCTTTTCCTCGTGGCACATTTACTTTGCAGTGCCGTTACCAAGTGGGCACGCTCGTTACCATCCGGTCGTACGTCAGTGACCATCTGGTCGGACGTGGAGGTCGGACGACCGTGACCATTCGGTCGGACGTGGGGGTTTGGCGTCTGTGACCGTCCGGTCAAGCACGAAGGTTGAACGTCTGTGGCCATCCGGTCGGACGTTTTTGATCGAACGTTGACGGCTGCTCGATCAGGAGGTGAAAGGTGTACTTCCCTTGACCAATCTGGTCAGACGGGGGAGACTCTTGCATGAACAGCTCACAAGTGGAGACATCAGGAGGATCCTATTGCTAATGCTGAGCGAGAGAGGACATCCAATACGTAACTATAAAGTTTGCTCACCTGTTCCTTTACTTACTACTTATGAACTGTAGTATTTGTCATGCATCTGTGATGTCCATGCATATGGATTTGAACATCATGGTTCAGGAGCATTCTCTTATGGAACAAGCTTAATTTGCGATTACTGAAGAGGTTGGATTGCCATTTGCTGGCCAGAACTTGGACTACTTATGTCTTCAGTGTCTCAGGGTTTATTTTCATTTTTGATTTGTTCATTCTCTCACTTATATATGTATTTGTAGAGTAAGGCCTCTTTATGATCTCTATTGCCATTTATGCTGACAATTGGACTCAGCGAGGGAGCTTGTATCTGGGTGATTCACCAGGTGATATTTTACCCAATTTATTGCCAATTTTGGTTATTCATATTGGTGAAGTGATCCAGTCATTACTCCTTCGCTTTGTCCTAGGACCTTAATCTTGGTATAAGTGACTGCATGCATGACACACATGTCCAGACAGTGGTTTTTATATTGACAACGTTGTCATGTTGGTGATGGGATGGTGAATGTCTGTTTCAATGAGAATTTTACTTTTTTGTATTTTTGTATATCATTAATAAATTTAACCAATTTCATGAATTTTTGCTGCCTTTTCTTTTTGACTGACATTGGATGGGTTAATATGTCCCAGTGGCTCCAATAGTGGTTCTTATGGACCCCTTTCTCTTTGTGGTGTCCCTTTTTTTCAGGTTTAGGTCTGGAATCAGCCCTGCCATGGTGGCTAATAAAATCGGTGCGAACTCCGTTTAATCCAGTCCATATGAACGCATACGAGGTAGTGTCCATCTACCACTTCGCCTCGCATACTGTAACAGTAGATAACCAGACTTTGTCACCTATGTAAAAGGTGGGACTTGATCTATGATGTCTGTCAGCGTTCATTATTAAATGAACTGGACACCGCAGTAGAAGACACACAATTTTATATATTTTATATTTCCTTATTATGTTTTATGATTTTAATGGATTTGCTACTATTACCAGACATGACCATTTGCATGTTTGCTAGTTACGGTCCTACCTAGTGGCCATTTTCTAGTAGCCTCTTATTCCTACATGTTTGATTACGGCGTCCATTTTGCTATAGCCCACGATTATCCCCTATCAGTTTTGACATACACTAATTTTATCTATATGCCGTCTCAATTTCCTTATAAGTACAATTGTATATTGGTGATATTATCATTACAGTGATCCCTATAAAACTTATATATAAAATTTTAAGTTTCCCTTCACCGCCCCGGCGGCCATTTTCTTGGAGCCCCCAGCTTCTTTTACAGCACAGAAGCTCATTGTGGCCTCGGTCTGTAGCCCAAGTACATCACTCCCCTATGAGCCCATACAGTAGTAAACTGGGTATACATCCTTAATGGTTGTTTTTATCGCTATTGCACATGCACGGATCCCCGTGATCTACTGAGCATGCGCAAATTACAAAAATTTCTCAAAGCTGTATGTGTTTTTATCAATACCTATATAAGTACCCCACAAACACCCGCTCGGCTTACTCCTCCAGATGAAGCTACGTGAGGTGGCATAACATGTAGAGGTGCAGCCTGGCGGTGGTACCAGTCCATTTACACGTGAGAGAGTCTTTACATATGGATTTTATGCTGGTTTTTATCAAATAAAATGTGAGTGCATTTGAAGAGGGGGTTGGCTTGGTCTTGATCTGTCAATAGTACTAGATGTATTGCACTAGTGGAGCTGTTTTGTATCTTTGCATGGGACCAGAGAGCCACTGGACATCCATCTGTTGATCGAAAAGGGGGAGCATCTGTGTTAACACCCTCTTATATATGCATGATTTGGCCCAATGGGGTCATCTTTGGAGGTGAGGCTATATTTCACCTGGTGGAAGGAGCACGTTTTGTAGTGGTGACCCTAGGCTCAAACTGTGGAGGACTGTTTTGCCGTATAGGATTACTTGAGAAGATCTACCCTTCCTTCCATACCACCCCCTTTTCTATTGGATTGGAAATCTATGTCTTCTGGGATTATATTGCACTTTAGCACAAGCACCTTGAATTGAGCGTTCTTTTTGCACATTGACCCTTACCCAATCACTTATCTTAGTGTTAATCATATTGAGGCTATTTATTTATTTGCTTACTTTGCACATTCCTGAAAATGTAGCTATTTATTTGTATCATATTGCACATTGATCTGCACTATAGCATTTATTTTTTAGTTGCTCGCATTGTGGACATTGATATATATATATATATATATATATATATATATATATATATATATATATATATATATGTACTTGTTTATTTTGCACATTGTCCTAATTGCAGCACATATGTATTGTGTATCTTATGTTAGAACATTTTATATTGGAGCAGCGCTTCCACATTTTTGAGTGATGTCTGTCAGCAGCCTTCTTGTAATATTCATGAGCCTCCTTCAATGTATCAGTTTCTCCTCCATCTCCTGTAATGTAGTTACTATGTTGGTAACAGCAGGAATTGGAGTTGAGATAGGGAGACCAGGAGTAAAAACTGGATGATATCCGGTGTTTAAGAAAGAGGGGCTTTGGGAAGTGGAGCTATGTTTAGAGTTATTATACGCAAACTCTGCTTTAGGAAGGTAGTCAACCCAATCATCCTGCAGATAACTCACAAAACATTGAATGTATTGCTCCAAAGTTTGATTGGTTCTCTCGGTCTGACCATTAGATTGAGGATGAAAAGCCGAGGAGAGATTGTTACACCCAAAACCCAAAACTTCTCCAAAATTTTGAGGTAAACTATACTCCTCTATCAGACACCGCATCATCAGGAATTCCATGTAGTTTAAAAACTTCTGGATCTATTACCTTTGCAGTATGTTTGGCCGAGGGTACCCCCTTAACTGGTATGAAATAAGCCATCTTAGTGAGACGGTCAGCAACTACCAGGATAGTGGTCATTCCTTTTGAAAAGGGAAGATCGACCACAAAATCCATAGAAATTAACCCCCATGGTCTTGATGGAAGAGGCAGTGGTTGAAGTAACTACAGAGGAGAAGATCGGGTGTCTTATTACAAGCACAGGTCAGACACGTGGCCACATAACTCTTGAAATCCTTCTTGTACCCAGGCCACCAAAAGGAACGTAAAAAGATTTCTTCTGTCTTAGAAACCCCAAAACGACCTGCAAGTTTAGAGTCGTGAACCAACCTGAGGGTTTCTATCCAAATTGATTTAGGTACATAGAGGCAATGCACTTGAATCCAAAAGCCATTCTTGAGGTTAATATCCTTAGGAGGATGATTAAGAAGTGGGTCATTCTCATACCCCACCTTGAAAAGATTAAAAAAAAGTCTTAGAACCTTTTGAGGCAGGATTGTACATTCAAAGTCACTTTCCTGGAGAGGCCCAGACAACATCCACGATAGGGCATCAGCATTATCGTTCCTTGACCCAGGGCGCTATGAAATAACAGAATGAAACCTTGAGAAGAATAGGGCCCAACGTGTTTGGCTAGATGACAACCTTTTGGCAGAACCAATAGATTCTAAATTTTTATGATCCGTGAGAACGATTACAGAATGCTTAGCCCCTTCCAGCAGATGCCTCCACTCAGAAAAGGCTTCCTTAATTGCCAGCCAATGTCATAATTCTTCTCGGCTGAAGACATTAGTTTAAATAAATAAGCACAAGGGTGAAGCTGCATTTTTTCGTCAATTGGCTGAGAAGGGATAGCTCTCACAGCAGAATCTGAAGCATCAACTTCTACAATGAAAGGTAGCTCCGGATCTGGATGTACCAGTATTGGTGCAGAGTTGAAGAGAGTTTTTAGTTTACTAAAGGCAGCCTGTGCCTCAGGTGACCACAAAAAGGGCAGCCCTTTCTTTGTCAGCTGCATAATTGGAGCAATTACCTTGGAGAAATTCCTTATAAATCTTCTATAAAAGTTGGCAAATCCAACAAAACATTGTATCTCCTTAACATTCCTAGGGACAGGCCAATCCACCACTGTTTTGATCTTATCGGGATCTATGCTCACTCCTTCAGAAGAAATGTATCCCAAGAACTGGATCTGAGTTTGTTCAAACTCGTATTTCTCTAGTTTGATGAAAAATTGATTGCGCCTTAGTCTCTCGAAGACAGTATAGACATGCTTACGGTGTTCTTCCAAATGATCAGAATTATGAGAATATCATCCAAAAATGCTATTAAACTGATCCAACAAATTTCGAAAAACATAATTAATGAAATGTTGAAAGGTTGTGGGAGCATTGCAAAGTCCAAAGAGCATGACCAAAGACTCAAAATGTCCATATCTGGTTCTGAAAGCAGTTTTCCACTAATCTCCGGTATGAATGCGGACAAGGTTATATGCTCCCTGTAAATCTAATTTGGTAAAGAGATTTCTGGAATCAGTGGGAGTGGATAGCAATTTTTTATTGTGATCCTGTTTAAATCCCTGTAGTCGATCAAAACCTTCTCTAGATTCTCATTAAGCCACTTCCTGAGCACCTTCAGTTCAGGTTCTGATAAAGAATAAAGGGTATTTCTGCTCCTGGAAGCAATTCAATGGGACAATCATAAGAGCGATGAGGAGGCAGCCAATCTGCGTTTTTTTTTTATCACAAACATCCCGAAACTCAAGATATTGTGGAGGCAGTTTGTCGTAATGACTGGGTAGTTACCATAACTGCTTGTGAATACTAGGTTGGTGGAGGGCTTACTTGATAAGATTCTTTGCAATGTTCTTTGCAATGGTCAGATGTAAAATTTAAAGAACGTGTCTCCAAATTGATGGAGGGATTATGGATAGAGAACCAAGAAATGCTCAGGATGATAGGGAACTTGGGCGATGTAATCAGCTGAAAGCTGATAGTCTCAATTAGGAGTTCAAGTGGTAACAGGTAACAGGTCCTGAAAACAAAGGTGAGCCATCCACAGTTTCCATATCAATAGGGGCAAGTTTATTTCTTCTTTGAATGTTATTATTTTGGGCAAATTCAATGTCCATGGAGTTTCCCCCAGCCCCTGAGTCCAGCATAGCAGAGCAAGGTATTTTACCGCTTTCAATAAGCTTGATAGGGATGGAAAATGAGATGATTAAGAATAAGAAGAACTTTATTTGTTTCCTGAAACAAAGGAGAGACAGACTGAGAAATTGAGTTTATTTGTTCTGATACTGTAACATCAGTTACCACAACTGTTCTTTTAAATTTATTGGGATAATTAACTGCGTAATGTCCAGATTCTCCACAATAAAGACATAGGTTCTCTGAACGTCGTCTTTCTTTCTCCTGAGTGGTAATAGTAATAGATCTTTTAATAGCATCCACATGCAGAGGTTCAGGAGTGTCAGAATCCGGAAGAACTCTTGGACCCTTAGGAGTATACTGAGTAGTAGAAAAATGCATGCAATTACTGCCTAGAATTCCCAGTCTCTCCTTTCTCTTTTCAGTAACTCTTTAATCAATTTGAATACATAATTTAATAAAAGCCTCAAGGTCGTCAGGATTTTCTACTCTGGCAAGCTCATCTTTTACTTGTTCAGAGAGTCCTTGAAGAAACTGACTTATTTATGTTACTGGGTTCCAATTGGAATCTGAAATCCAAAGTCGGAATTCAGTTGTGTACTCTGCAAAAGAGCGTCTACCCTGCATAAATTGTGCAATTTTGCCTCAGCAGTAGCGCAGTGGTTAGGATCATCAAAAACTTGATTCATAGCAGCAGTGGCGTAGCGTGGGTTGTCAGTGCCCAGGGCAAGGCAAGTAATTTGCGCCCCCTTAACCTGTGGACTTTTAGCACTCCCCGAGTCCTTTCCACTAGTACAATATTAAACCCCTTACCTAAGCACCCCTTACATAAGGGTTCACACATATCCATCTGCGGTTGGCAGTCCAGAGTCCGTGCTTTCCTGTTCACCAGTTCAGGTGTGATTCAGGTGCAAATTTTTGCCTGAATTTGCACCTGAACTGGACCCAGAAACACACATGACCCTTAACTGCACAGCGGCTGCTCTGGACATGTGTGAACTGGCTCCATTGAGAGCCAGTCACATTCACATGTTATGCGACTGGGATTCAGTTAAAAACACACACATCTAATTAGCATTTATGTGAACACAGCCTAAATGGCATAGGTGCATGTCTACAAACTGGGTGTCTTTCTAAATGGTAGGAACCCCGGAAAATAGGAAACTTCAGTTGTAAAGCAACAATTTTTTTACAATCTAGCCCACAGACTTCCACATCTTCATTACTGTTGTGGGATTTGCATGGCAACAGCGATCTTCTGATCCCTGCTTTACAGGCTTCAAAAGAAATAAAATAATAAATGCACATTTTTACCTGCACAAAAAAATGTGCATTATTTCTAAAAGATGAACTTATCCTTTAACAATCTCTTCCTCCAGACTGGGCTCACACTCTCAGTAAGTGCCAGGAGGTGGCACCTTCATTTATGCCTGCCTGTGGTCCCCCTCTACAAACATGGCCTGCTAAGGGCTGACTGCAGACACTTACTCACTCTACTCTTGCTTCAGTGGCTGGTCCTCCTTCTATTCCTTCTTCAAAGGCTAACTAAGTAAGGGTTGGGCAGGAATGCACTACAACAATGAAAGGAGTGAACTCCAGTGCTGCCTAGTTGGTGTATTTGTATTGACAAAGGAAAGTGTAGCAATACAGAAGATACAAATAAAATAAATAAATAAAGATAAGGATAAATGAATGATGCTGCTGCAGTCACAAATGTGTTCCCACAGCATACAGACTAAATAATATAAGGTGTGCTGCTCTGTAAATCAGTGTGCAAAACAAAAGTCACTCTAAACAACTACCATAAATAACTAAAAACATAAACGCGTCCAAAATTCATATCTTCAATTCATCAATAAAATGTAAGTAGGTACATAAGTTAGAATGAATATAAAACAAAGTCTATATAGTAGTGAAAGAAATCTGTGTGTGTAGCCATAGTATATCAATTTTCTTCAGTGCTCTTGGGGTCCCAAATCCCACACCTTTAAATCAATCACAGTGCTCCTAAGTGAATCCACATGTGTCACCTCTGTGCTCACTAAACTCTCACCTTGCCATATATGATATACACAAAATGACTGTCAAAAAGCTGTTGTATAATCCATAGACTATAGACCTCCTGTCCACCAGGGACGCTCCAGCTGTTACTTTAGATACTCTTGATCCTCATGGCCCTGGTCCCTTTAAGGTCTCTGAAACTCATACAGCTTTGTGCATGTTTGAAAAAAAGGGATAAAAAGCCTCCCATTGTGTAGTAGGATAAAAACTCTGCTTTTATTAACCACTTCTTTGCACTTACACAATACAAGTAGAGAGAACGCTTCAAAAAAAGGTTAATAGAATTGGACTGTACACACACCTACGTAATTTCTGATCCGCAACTGTATCTGCCACGCCCTAACATACACAAACCTATATGAGTATCAGAGACCTTAAAGGCACCACATGACATGACATGAGGATCAAGAGTATCTGAAGTGACAGCTGGAGTGTCCCTGGTGGACAGGAGGTCTATGGACTATACAGTACAACAGCATTTTGGTCATTTTGTGTATATCATTTATGGGAGGGTAATTATTTAGTGAGCACAGAGGTGACACATGAGTGCCTTGTCTTTGCCCTCTCTCTCTCTCTTTTCTCTTGTATCAACAGCACGGACATCATGACATGGAAAACTGATAATACACTTCTGCAGACTGCTTGTTGTTTACTAGATTCCTGAGTCCATGTGGCCCACTTGGACTCAAGAATCTAGTAAACAACAAGCTGTCTGTAGAACTGTAGGAATAGGAGGAGGACCCCAGCGAGCAGCCACTAGGGATGGGCCCGATGATCGTGTCGTACGTACGTTTTTTGGCGAATCCTGAACATTATGGGGCGTTTGG
>BLSH010373664.1:168549-182486 GCA_018402905.1 Glandirana rugosa | reverse complement strand
CAGAAGCCTCTACCTAGTGCAGTCAGATCACTCAAAGCAGCAGTATGTGAAATCTCAAATTACTCCCACAATCTGATCGTTGTGTACGAACGTAACAATCGTTGTGTTAGGCAGGGTTTGATCTGCAATGTGTCACTCAAAGCAGCAGTATGTGAAATCTCAAATTACTCCAACAATCTGATCATTGTGTACGATCGTAACGATCGTTGCGTTAGGCAGAGTTTAATCTGCAATCTGCAACTCTAAGCAGCAGTATTTGAAATCTCAAATTCCTCCAACAATCTGATCGTTGTGCACGATCGTAGCGATCGTTGTTTTATGCAGAGTTTGATCTGCAATCTGCAACTCAAAGCAGCGGTATTTGAAATCTCAAATTACTCCAACAATCTGATCGTTGTGCACGATCGTAGTGATCGTTGTTTTATGCAGAGTTTGATCTGCAACTCAAAGCAGCGGTATGGGAAATCTCAAATTTCTGCTATCTGTCCTCAAAACAACAACACAGCAGTAGTAATCTATCTCAGGATGCAGGATCAGATGTTGTTAAAATGTCTCTAATCTCTCCCTGATGCCGTCAGCTTCCTCTCCCTACAGCTAACCCAAGAGCATGTGACTGCAGCATCAAATGACTCCAGCTTATAAAGAGGCTGGGTCACATGATGCACTGGCCAATCACAGCCATGCCATTAGTAGGCATGGCTGTGATGGCTTCTAAGGGCAAACCAGTGAAACGCTTGTTGATTGGCTGCCCTGCAGCTTCTCAACACGTGGAGTAAAATACCAGAACCCCGGACCCGAACGTTTTTTGAAATGTCCGTATTCGGGTCCGGGTCCCGGACACCCGAAAGCTCGGTATGGACCGGAACGTTACAGTCCGGGTTCGCTCAACACTACTTGTAACACAGGAAAACCTGCTCCTATTGAGAGTATACTCTGTTGGGACTTGCCTGGCGTCACTTCCAGTTTGCTGCAAAGTTACACTCGACATACATTTCGTCATATCTGGTAGTAAAGAAAGAAATAAAAAAAAAAATTGGGCCCCACACAGGTTTATGGCATAATGTACTAATATTCACTGCATACCAGCACATTATGACAGGCTTTGACAGACTTACCTGGACACAGAGCCCTCCAGCATAGTGCTGTCACTGCTCCCTGAGACTCCCATCTTCACCTGGTCTTCCTTCCAGGTTTGCAGCTGTATGAGTGGCTGGGGCCACAATAACATTACTCCAGGGCATGCACGCAGGAACTTCAGCTCCTGCACAAAGCTCTGAAGGTACGAGTATGCCTTCCCTTTCGAGCGCATGCACCAGTGAGGTCACCAGTTGAATGCTGTGTGGCTATCTCCTAAATAGTGCAAGTTTAAGAGATATTCACTGTACCTACAGGTAAGCCTAATTATAGGCTTACTTGTAGGCACAAGTTAAAAAGTGGACTTTACTTCTACTGAACAAGCTGAAATTAGAAGCTGATTGGTTTCTAGGGATGGGCCGAACACCCCCCGGTTCGGTTCGCATCCAGAACATGCCAAGAGACAAAAAGTTCAGGGAGAACACCCGAACACCTTTAAAGTCTATGGGACGTAAACATGAAAAATCAAAAGTGCTCATTTAACCACATCAATACTGGGCACGAAAACCCCCTTCCTGTCCAGGCCATTTTTCAGCTTTCAGCGCTATCACACTTTGAATGACAATTACTCAATCATGCAACATTGTACCCATATGAAATTTGCGTCCTTTTTTTCCCCACAAATAGAGCTTTCTTTTGGTGGTATTTAATCACTAGTGGGTATTTTATTTTTTGTGCTATAAATAAAAATGACTGAAAATTTTGTGAAAAAATGCTTTTTTCTTTGTTTCTGTCAAAAAATTTAGCAAATTAGTGATTTTTCTTCATAAATGTTGGCCAAAATTTATACTACTACATATCTTTGGTAAAAATAACCAAAATCAGATAGATATTATTTGGTCCTTGTGAAAGTTATAGAGTCTACAAACTATGGTGCCAATCATTGAAAATTGATCACACCTGATCACACCTGATGTACTGAAGGCCAATCTCATTTCTTGAGACTCTAACAAGCCAGGAAAGTACAAATACCCCCCAAATGACCCCTTTTTGGAAAGTAGACATTCCAAGGTATTTAGTAAGAGGCAGGTGAATTTGAAGTTGTAATTTTTTTCCACAATTCTTTGCAAAATTAAGATTTTTTTTTCTTTTTTTTTTTTTTTTTTTTACAAAATTGTCATTGTAACAGGTGATTTCTCACACACAGCATATGCATACCACAAATTACACCACAAAACACATTCTACTACTCCTCCTGAGTACGGTGATACCACATTTCTGAGACTTTTTCACAGCCTGGCCACATACAAAGGCTCAACATGCAGGGAGCGCTGTCAGGTATTCTAGGGACATAAATTACACATCTAATGTCATGAAGACCTATCACCTGGAGAACCAGGACAATGGAATTGCCCACAAAATGACCCCATTCTGGAAAGCAAACACCCCAACGAATAATCTATGAGGCATAATGAGTCTTTTGAACAGTTCATTTTTTTCCAGTAGTTTTTTGAAAATGTGGGGAAAAAATGAAAACGCATTTTATTTACACAAAGTTGTCAATTTATAAGATATTTCCAACACATAGCATGTACATAGCAAAAATGGCACCCCAAAATAGATTCTACTACTCCCCCCGAGTATGGCGATACCACATGTGTAAGACTTTTACACAGTCTGGCCACATACAGAGGCCCAACATTGAACTAGCACCTTCAGGTGTTCTACAAGCACAAATTACACATCTAATTTCTCAACCATCTACCTATTACACTTTTGAAAGTCCTGGAGCACCAGGACGATGGAATTGCCCACAAAATGACCCCATTTTGGAAAGCAAATACCCCAACGTATAATCTATGATGCATAATGAGTCTTTTGAACATGTCATTTTTTTCCAGTAGTTTTTGGAAAATGTGGGAAAAAAAATGAAAATGCATTTTTTTTACACAAAGTTGTCCATTTATATGATATTTCCAACACATAGCATGTACCTAACAAAAATGACACCCCAAAATACATTCTACTACTCCCCCCGAGTATGGCGATACCACATTTGTAAGACTTTTACACAGTCTGGCTACATACAGAGGCCCAACATTGAAGTTGCACCTTCAGGCGTTGTACCAGCACAAATTACACATCTAATTTCTCAACCATCTACCTATTACACTTTTGAAAGTCCTGGGGCACCAGGACAATGGAATTGCCCACAAAATGACCCCATTTTGGAAAGCAAATACCCCAACGTATAATCTATGATGCATAATGAGTCTTTTGAACATGTCATTTTTTTCCAGTGGTTTTTGGAAACTGTAGGAAAAAAATGAAAACGCTTTTATTTTTACACAAAGTTGTCCATTTATATGATATTCACACATAGCATGTACATAGAAAAAATGACACCCCCAAATACATTCTGCTACTCCTCCTGAGTATGGCGATGCCAAATGTGTGAGACTTTTACAGGTGATGTTTACTCATGGGTGTGATGGTCACTGACAGGTGATTGGCGATGGTCACTGATGGGTGATTGGCGATGGTCACTGATGGGTGATTGGCGGTGGTCACTGATGGGTGGCGGGTGTCTGGCGGTGGTCACTGATGGGTGATGAGTGTCTGGCGGTGGTCACTGATGGGTGACGGGTGTCTGGTTGTGGTCACTGATGGGTGACTGGTGGTGGTCACTGATGGGTAACTGGTGGTGGTCACTGATGGGTGCCACGTGTCTGGCGGTGGTCACTGATGGGTGAGGGGTGTCTGGCGGTGATCACTGATTGGTGACCGGTGTCTGGCGGTGATCACTAATGTGTGACAGGTGACTGGCAGTGGTCACAGATGCATGACAGGTGACTGGCGGTGGTCACTGATGGGTGACGGGTGACTGGCGGTGGTCACTGACGGGCGACTGGTGGTGGTCACTGATGGGTGACTGGTGGTGGTCACTGATGGGTGACTGACGGTGGTCACTGATGGGTGCCGCATGTCTGGCGGTGGTCACTGATGGGTGACGGGTGTCTGGCGGTGGTCACTGATGGGTGACCGGTGTCTGGCGGTGATCACTAATGCGTGACAGGTGACTGGCGGTGATCACTGATGGGTGATGGGTGACTGTCGGTGGTCACTGATGGGTGACGGGTAACTGGCGGTGCTCACTGATGGGTGACGGGTGTCTGGTGGTGGTCACTGATAGGTGATGGGTGACAGGCCAAGGGTAGCTGGCGGTGGTCACTGATGGGTGACAGGCCATGGTCAGTGATGGGTGACAGGTGACAGACCACGGTCAGTGATGGGTGACAGGCCATGGTCACTGATGTGTGGCGGTTGACACACCACATTAACTGATGGGTGACACGCCACGGTCAGTGACGAGTGACATACCACAGTCACTGTCAGGTGACACGCCATGGTCACTGACTGGTGACAGGTGACACACCAGGTCACTGACGGGTGACACGCCACAGTCACTGATGGGTGACGGGTGACACGGTCGCTGGCTGGGTGAGAAGCCACGGTCACTGACGGGTGACAGGTGACACGACATGGTCACTGACAGGTGATACGCCATGATCACTGACGGGTGACACGCCACGGTCACTGACGGGTGACACGCCATGGTCACGGGTGACAGGTGACACACCACGGTCAGTGACGGGTGACAGGCCACGGTCAGTGATGGGTGACACGCCACATGACTGATGGGTGACAGGCCACAGTCACTGATGGGTGACGGGTGACAGGCGGTGGTCACTGATGGGTGACTGGTGGTGGTCACTGATGGGTGACTGGCGCTAGTCACTGATGGGTGACGGGTGTCTGGCGGTGGTCACTAATGGGTGACCGGTGTCTGGCGGTGATCACTAATGCGTGACAGGTGACTGGTGGTGGTCACTGATGGGTGACTAGCGGTGGTCACTGATGGGTGACGGGTAACTGGCGGTGGTCACTGATGGGTGACGGGTGTCCGGTGGTGGTCACTGATGGGTGACTGGTCACGGTCACTGATGC
Source organism: Glandirana rugosa (assembly GCA_018402905.1). NCBI lineage: Eukaryota > Metazoa > Chordata > Amphibia > Anura > Ranidae > Glandirana > Glandirana rugosa. The sequence continues at coordinate 177,404 of BLSH010373664.1, read as the reverse complement.
GTGATGGGTGACTGGCGGTGGTCACTGATGGGTGATGGGTGACAGGCCACGGGTGACTGACGGTGGTCACTGATGGGTGACAGGCCATGGTCAGTGATGGGTGACAGGTGACAGACCACGGTCAGTGATGGGTGACAGGCCATGGTCACTGATGTGTGGCGGTTGACACACCACATTAACTGATGGGTGACGGGTGACACGCCACGGTCACTGACGGGTGACACGCCATGGACAGTGACGGGTGACATGCCACGGTCACTGTCAGGTGACACGCCATGGTCACTGATGGGTGACAGGTGACACGCCAGGTCACTGACGGGTGACACGCCACAGTCACTGATGGGTGACGGTTGACACGGTCGCTGGATGGGTGAGAAGCCACGGTCACTGACGGGTGACAGGTGACACGCCATGGTCACTGACAGGTGATGGGTGACACGCCACGATCACTGATGAGTGACACGCCACGGTCACTGACGGGTGACACGCCACGGTCACGGGTGACACACCACGGTCAGTGATAGGTGACAGGCCACGGTCAGTGTTGGGTGACACGCCACGTGACTGATGGGTGACAGGCCACGGTCACTGATGGGTGACGGGTGACAGGCCACGGTCACTGACGGATGATGGGTGACACGCCGCGGTCACTGACGGGTGATGGGTGACAGGCCACCGTCACTGATGGGTGATGGGTGACAGGTGCACTTTATGATGACAGTCTGATGACAGGTGCACTTTATGGGGGCATATGGGGTGACTGTTGGGGTGACAGGTGCATTAGGGGGGGCAGGTGACAGTGTGTTTTTACTTTACAGATCAGTAACTCACTGATCCCAGCTCTTCTCTCCTCACACTAGACTCTGTGTGAGGAGAGAAGAGCTGGTAACAGTGAGTTACCTCTCTGTTTACTTCGTCACGGCCCATCACGTGGTAAACAGACATGGCCAATGGCTGTTCACCCCCGTCGGTGACGCGGCGTGTCCTGGGGACACGCCGACACCGACAGAGCCGGGATGTGCGCGCCCGATCCTTAGTCTGTGTGTAAAAGTGCACATCTCTGTGAGGTGTAGAACATAGCCAGAGCAAAATTACATTTCCATAAGAAAAATTGTCATTTAAAATCGCGTCTGTAACCGGCAATATGCAAAAAAATCGCTGGAAAAAAGTGCGTGGGGCCCCCCCCAGTCCAAACCAGGCTCTTGGGGTCTGGTTTAGATATTAAGGGGAACACCGCGCCACATTAAAAAAAAAAATGATGTGGGGTCCCCCTAAAATCCAAACCAGAGCCTTATCCGAGCATGCAGCCCTGGCCGGTTAGGATGGGGTGGGACGAGTAAGCGCCCCCCCGAACCGTACCAGGCTACATGCCCTGAACATGGGGAGTATGGGTGCTTTGGGGGGAGGGGGCTTTGGCACGGGGTTCCCCTTAAATTCCATACCAGACCTGAAGGGCCTGGTTTGGATTTTGGGGGGAACCGCACGTCATTTTTTTGTTTATTTTGGCGCGGGCCCTGCTGTTGTAAATTAGTTAAAAATTGTGATAAAATCCCCCAGTCAAACAGGTGGCGAAAAATTGGGCTTTGTGTGTTGGCGTTGCCAGAACAATGTAACCCCCTGCAGTCACTCTTGTTGGACAGAGGAACTGGGCCTGATGTTGTAAATAGTTTACAAATTCTGACGAAAGCCCCCAGTCAAACAGGTGGCCAAAAATTGGGCCTTGTGTGCTGGCGGTGCCAGGACACTGTAACCCCTTGTAGTTACTCTTGTTGGATGGAGGAACTGGGCCTGATGTTGTAAATTAGTTTACAAATTGTGACGAAAGCCCCCAGTTAAACAGGTGGCCAAAAATTGGTCCTTGCTTTTTGGCAGTACCAGAACACTGTAACCCCTTGAAGTTACTCTTGTTGGACTGAGGAACTGGGCCTGATGTTGTAAATTAGTTCACAAATTCTGACGAAAGCCCCCAGTCAAACAGGTGGCCAAAAATTGGGCCTTGCTTTATGGCAGTGCCAGAACACTGTAACCCCTTGCAGTTACTCTTGTTGGACGGAGGAACCGGACGTGATGTTGTAAATTAGTTTACAAATCGTGACGAAAGCCCCCAGTCAAACAGGTGGCCAAAAATTGGGCCTTGCTTGTTGGCGGTGCCAGAACACTGTAACCCCTTGCAGTTGCTCTTGTTGGACGGAGGAACTGGGCCTGATGTTCTAAATTAGTTTACAAATTCTGACGAAAGCCCCCAGTCAAACAGATGGCCAAAAATTGGGCCTTGGGTGTTGGTGGTGCCAGAACACTGTAACCCCTTGCAGTTACTCTTGTTGGACGGACGAACTGGGCGTGATGTTGTAAATTAGATTACAAATTGTGATGAAAGCCCCCAGTCAAAAAGATGGCCAAAAATTGGGCCTTACTTGTTGGTGGTGCCAGAACACTGTAACCCCTTGCAGTTACTCTTGTTGGACGGAGGAACTAGGTCTGATGTTGTAAATTAGTTTACAAATTGTGACGAAAGCCCCTAGTCAAACAGGTGGTCAAAAATTGGGCCTTGCTTGTTGGCGGTGCCAGAACACTGTAAACCCTTGCAGTTACTTTTGTTGGATGGAGGAACTGGGCCTGATGTTGTAAATTAGTTTACAAATTCTGACGAAAGCCCCCAGTTAAACAGGGGGTCAAAAATTGGGCCTTGGGTGATGGCAGCGCCAGAACACTGTAACCCCTTGCAGTTACTCTTGTTGGACAGAGGAACTGGGCCTGATGTTGTAAATTATTTTATAAATGGTGACGAAAGCCCTCCAGTCAAACAGGTGGCCAAAAATTGGGCCTTGCTTGTTGGCGGTGCCAGAACACTGTAACCCCTTGCAATTACTTTTGTTGGACGGAGGAACTGGATGTCAGGATTTGCAAGCCTTCAGCAAGGGGAAGCAGATCAATGGGCTGCACCTAAAAGAATCAGGACTATGCAGATAAGTGAAAATATATTTATTATAAAAATGACACACTTGCAAAACACCCAACACCAGTAACAAAAACAAGCAAGTGAAAGATGGTAAAAACACGACAACCCAAAACCAAACACCTAACTATCTATCTAACTAAATACAAATGCAAAACACACAAGGGCAAAACAGGCAGATATCAAATGAGAATAGGGAGGAAAATACTGAGGGCGGAATGGTGAAGGAGGGAGCAAAATGCAGGTTCCAGGGGGACAGAACTTCAGGTGAGAACACGGATCAGATCAGGTCAGATCTGGAGCATGGATCAGTACAGGTCAGGCTCGGGCAGGGTATGGCTTGCAGAGAAAACGCTGAAGCACTGGGACTGGGTGTAAGGCGGGCTTATATAGTCCCAGCAGCCCCTTCAGGTGTAGCTTAATGACCTGTGTACTCCATCTGCTAGGAGACATTCCACTGGTGGCCACCAGAACTACACCCTTTGATATTCCATACAACAGTGCCACCCGCAGGTGACCCGAGCAAGTACACAGGTCCTGACACATTTATTGATTGGTTTGCACAAAAGTTGCCGCGTTTACAAACCATGAGAATTAATTTCTGGTGTTTTTACTATTTTTTTTTTTTTTTTTTTTACTAGGAATGGCGGCGATCTGCAATTTTTTTTGGGACTGCGATATTGGGATGGACATGTCGGACATTTTTTACACTTTTTTGGGACCAATGACATTTATACAGCGATCAGAAATTTAAATATCCACTGATTACTGTGTAAATGTCATTGGCAATGAAGGGGTTAATCTGCAGGGGGAGATCTAGAGGTTAACTGTGTTCCCTAGACGTGTTCTAACTGTGAGGGGGCTGGGCTGCCAGGGGCACGAGAGATCTAACTGATCCCAGTGACAAGGATCAGCAGATCTCTTACATGCCGCCTGACAGAGCAGGGAACCGCCATGTTTACATCGGCAGTTCCCCATTTTTCTTCTCTGCTAGGTCATCGCAGGTAGCCAGTGGACATCGAGTCCGCCGGACTCATGGCCACACTGCTGTAGAGTGCAGCGGGCACGAGAGCACACCACCGTCGGCGTGCTCCCGCCTGAAAGGAAGGGGTTACTGTATCCTCGGCTAGCTCCTGAACCTCCGACAGGCACCTTTATGATTATCAGACATGTCTGTAGATAATATGCATAGAAAAGAAAGACACACACAGAACGATAATTAAGCAGAGAATTGTGTGTATTGTGACGCATGGGAGGCGCCCTTTATATGGCGGTACAAGTCACAGATCATTCAAGAAATGGCACATGCGTACATCATCAAGCAGTAGAAACTGGTAGAAACAGGTGTCCTTTGTTACAAGATACAAAGGGAACATTAGCTGCAGAATATTGATAAAGAATACAATAACTGGCCTCAGCTATTTCATGAGAACCTAGAAAAAGACATTTTCTCAAGATAAGGCCAGAAACAAACCAGACTAACAGATATTTAAAGTGGAACCCTAACATACAAAATGGATACCGTCAAATCCTTTCAAATCCCCTCTTAAGTCATGCATATGACTTCTATAGCGTTGAGATTTCTTGGGGCACTTTAGTCTGATCCTTATGTTTACACTGACCCATATAAAGCTGGAGATATTGGGTGTATGCATGAGAGGGGTGTTGGGTTGGGGCAGTACATTTGGCAATACACATAAGTAACTTGAACCCTAAATAAAGCAGAAGGATAACAAGGGCCAATGCTACAATAATAGACTAGTAAGACTATTCTTTAACCCAGAAGCTGATGTGTGAAAGGTATCGTCTGTCATTGAACTATTATTGGTTGGCCTAGTGATATTAAATTCTGAATTGCTACACATGTGTTGGCCTTTATCTGAACCTCTTAATTTAAAGCACTAATTTGGTCTACAAGCTGTACTCACCACGGGAAAGGGTATTAATATATTTGCCTGTCCTGCGGTGACATTTGTCAGTACTATAGGAGGGGTGCCATTTAGCATGGGTGCGATGTTTAATGGTACTACTAGCAGGGGAATTCTTGCGGTACTAGGGTGTAGCTTACTACAAATCCAACATTCCATGAAACCTGACTTCTGAGCATATGAGCATATGCATATTTAAATTTTAGCAAAAGCATTTTCCCTGAAAAGGAGTCACTAACAGTTTTATCGCTTTCTATCTCTCGTTTGTCTCTCTTAATTGTAGCATTGTTCATTACAGCGACAGTCTTAGGGCTTTCTCCACATATTGGCCTTATGAGGCCTAAGTCCTCAGGGTGATATATACAGTTTGTTACTATCCAAACTGGAAGGAAGCTCAAGAGGAGGAGTGCCATTAGAAGGCACAAGGCCTTCCCAAAAGTCTGTGCTGAGATAAGCAAGGTCATCTTTTTCAGAGACTTTTCCACCTGCTTCAATCTCAGTTGGAGGACTTATACCACCTGTTTTGCCTCTCTTGTCTTTATCTTGGTTCTTGGGTGCTTGGTTCACCCTTTTCACATGACTAGCATGGATCCAGCTAGGGGATTCCTCTGTAAGGATAGCTGTCCTGGTGATGGCCACCACTCTTGTGGCTGATCCAAATCGAGGTTCCTGTGGCTTTCGTCCCTTGGGCACTCTCTGGATCACAACCTGGTCCCCGACCTGAAACAAAAAGGAGGTGCCTCTAAGTGTCTTTTATTAAAAAGACATCAGCCAATTGGCTACTCACATGACTAAAAAAGGGTATGGCACATGGAACCAGGAGAATACTCAACCGGTGAAGAGTATGGCATCAATTCCCCGAGACCTAGCAGCTAGTCATCCGTGCGGATGGGATCGTCAGTGGGGCCGTCCGTTCGTGGAACCGTCCATTCGTGGAGTCATTTGTGGATGGTAGGAACGATCGTCTCCGTGCCGGCAGCTGGGGGATTCCAGAATGGGGCTTGGCTGCACTGGTCGCAGCGGGGTGATGTCTTCATTAGCCAATTGGCTGATGTCTTTTTAATAAAATTTCTTACGGTTCACACTTAGAGGCGCCTCCTTTTTGTTTCTTGTCTACAGGTGCGATTATGGCTTTCCCTCACATGAGAGCAGCCCTGGATGTATATACCGGATTTCTTCTCTTTTTTTACCCACATTATTGGACTATTATGTACTTTGTTCTGGACTTTGATGGTTAACAATAGGGATGGAGACTCTATGCACCTGTTGATGCGCCTGATACTTGTTGTTTTTGGTCCCCGACCTGGAAAAGGTGCGTTGGTACCTGTGAAGAACAAGGAGAGGTGCGAGCAACGTTTCTTTCAACTTTGTCCAGAGTTTCAATAAGTTTTCTCACGTATTCCTCCTGGATTAGACCTAGGGCCCCTCTTTCTACCATAAGTGGCTGTCTGGCCCATGGAGTGGGGAATGGCCTACCCATTAAAACCTCAAAAGGGAAGCAACTGTCTTCCCAGAGGGGGTCATTCCTACCTCGGCCAGAACCGCTGGGAGGACCTTCTTCCAACCTGCACACGTACCTCCAGTTGCCTTCCCTATCTTATCCTTGAGAGTCCTATTCATCCTTTCCTTTATACCTGAACTTTGGGGGTAATAAGGTATATGAAACTTCCAGTCAATTTTAAGAGTCCTTACCAGATCTTGGCAGACCTTGGCCACAAACGCAGAGCCATTGTCTGAGTTAATCTGGAGCGGACATCCCCACCTGGGAATAATCTGTTGTGTAAGAATTTTTACAACTGCTTGGGCATCTTCTCTTGTGGTTACAAAGACCTCAGGTCATCGTGAAAACATATCCACGATAACCAAAAGGTACTCCTGTCCCTTACCCACCTTTGGCATATGTGTAAAGTCTACCTGTAGGTGAGTGAACGGTGTTGTTGGGTATATAAGGTGTTCATGTTTTTTTGTTCATGCTTTTTTTCTGATACATATGATGCATCTGGAGACATATGCCTTGACAAGGGAGGGGAGACATATGCCTTGACAAGGGAGGGGAGGCCTAGAATGCATGGTCTCCCCTCTTGGTAGATAAGTCCAGAATTAGGGCCTATCTGCACACCTGCGTTACTCCAATCTATGTCTGTGGCATATGTCTGTAATTCTTGCAATATTTGGTCTAAAAATAGCATTTCTGACATGAGCAAAGGTATTTGGGTGGTTGCATTTTGAGTGGATGTGGCTTCCTTCGATGCTCTATCTGCTAGGGCACTTCCTTTGGCTATATCAGTTTGCTGGCCTATGTGTGCCCTGCAATGTAAAATGGCAATGGACCTTGGTAGCTGTATAGCTTTTATTATTTCTTTAAAATATGCACATCTTCTCCTCCATCGTTTTACAGTTGTCCCTGAAATCAGACAAGCCTAGACTAGGGGCCGTTACCATAGCATTTTTCAAATACACAAAAGCGTTACACATTTCCTTTGACCAGTTTACACAATCTGGCATAGCATAACCTGTGGCATGTCTCAGGAGATTGTCATAGTAGGAACAGTCAGGTATTCATTGGCGGCAGTAACCAATCATGCCAAGTAAGGTAAGCATGTCCTTCTTGGTCAGTGGGCGGGGCAGACCCACGAGAGCCGCAGCTCTCTTGTAACTGACTTTCCTTTCTCCTTTTGTGAGGACAAAACCAAGGTACACAACAGTTTCCTAGCCCCTCTGCAATTTCTTTCTAAACACTTTATGACCACTTTCAAATACACAGTTTATGAGATCCACACTGTCCTCCTGTCCGGCTGCTTGATTTGAAGTAGGACTGAACCATGACAGGAAGTCCAGGACCTCAGTGTGGTCTGGAGCACAATTCAGTAGACTACAGGTGAGTCCACATAGCCCTGGGGCATTCTACACCAAATAAGCTGACGATTTCTTTAAACACAAGGCAAAGATTGGCCGTGTCTCCTTATGCACAGGGACGAAAAAAAAAAAAACATTTGCCAGATCAATCACTGTAAAACACTCTGCATCGGATGGAATGGAGGACAGGAGTGATGGCACATCTTGCACTATTGGGGCAATGGGGACCACAAGTTCATTCATGGCTCTCAGATCCTGTACAAATCTGTAGCTACCACTGGAGCAACACCTTACTCCTTTTATTTTGATAAAGGATACTGTTTCTGGTACACAGGCTTTGCCCATGCCTTAAGAGTGGCCTTGTAGGGGGTACAGGAAAAGGTGCCAACATCAAAAGAGTTTTCTGCCCATACTCTGTCCTACCTGGAGGTGGGCTGTGGGTGTCTGCCACAATCAGTGTTAGGAAGGAAATTTTTGGGATCCTGGTGGATTGCAATACAATCCCACCCTTCTTTGTGGTTTTGATATTAATGTTTACCGTATTTTTCGCACCATAAGACGCACTTTTTTCCCCCCAAAAAGTGGGGGAAAGTCTCCCCGCGTCTTATGGTGCGAATACCTGAAAAAAACCCGCCCCCCTCGTCGCCGCCGGGAGCACGCAGTGTAATGCTGCATAGAGCGCTGCTCTGATCTCCCTCAGTGAGAAGACCGAGCAGCCGCAGTACTTCATTTGGCCACTGGGGCTTCATTCGGCCCCAGTGGCCAAATTCGTAATGTGACGCACGAGGGCCGCCGCTGCTCCCCCCGCCCAAAAAAAGTCCATAAGCGTGGTATTCTGCGCCCCTCTGAAAGGGGGTGAAAAACCCCCCTTTTTTCACGCAGAATACCACGCTTTTTATGCCATTTGTAATTATAGTTTTGGTGTTTCTTCCCACCCTAACATAACGTTAGGTGGTCCTAGGGTTTTTAAAGGAAGGATTGTGACTAACACCGTCTGTGGGTGTCGGGTGGAGGTCCATCCTGTCTCATACCCGTCTTTTGAGAAAACTACAACCGTGGAAAAGGACATGGGGGATGTTCCGGTGAGAATTCCGTACCCGTTTCGGACACATGGT
>BLSH010373664.1:132640-148723 GCA_018402905.1 Glandirana rugosa | reverse complement strand
GGTTGGTAAGTTGAGCTTGGAATTCTGTGTTTTTTGTTTGTGGATGCCCCTCCATAGCTCCTTGCTATAGTGGCCAGTTATAGGTGGTGGACAGTGACCTTTGTTTTGTATTGTATCTTTGGGCGCACACCAGGTGCACACCAGCCATTAGGCCTGGGCTGGGTGTCTGGTCCTGTACCTGTTTGGGGGGGATGGGCTCCTCCAGTCACCTGTCCTCCATCTATCCATTAAATTGCATGTGCTTCCATTGTGAAGCCTCTCATATATAGAGTTAGGACTGCAGTATACAGGGAGCCTTGACGAGGCCTGCAGCTTATGCATGCACTTGCAAATGTGTGTAACCAATCCCCTGCCTTTTAAACGCTACTGTTAGACAGGTGAATTTGTTTGGTGGCAGACTGGTTGGTAAGTTGAGCTTGGAATTCTGTGTTTTTTGTTTGTGGATGCCCCTCCATAGCTCCTTGCTATAGTGGCCAGTTATAGGTGGTGGACAGTGACCTTTGTTTTGTATTGTATCTTTGGGCGCACACCAGGTGCACACCAGCCATTAGGCCTGGGCTGGGTGTCTGGTCCTGTACCTGTTTGGGGGGGATGGGCTCCTCCAGTCACCTGTCCTCCATCTATCCATTAAATTGCATGTGCTTCCATTGTGAAGCCTCTCATATATAGAGTTAGGACTGCAGTATACAGGGAGCCTTGACGAGGCCTGCAGCTTATGCATGCACTTGCAAATGTGTGTAACCAATCCCCTGCCTTTTAAACGCTACTGTTAGACAGGTGAATTTGTTTGGTGGCAGACTGGTTGGTAAGTTGAGCTTGGAATTCTGTGTTTTTTGTTGGTTGGTTAGGGGAGCCAGAGGAACAGGCAGGGGGGCAAAGGAGCACGGGAGCTGGAGGAACACGCAGGGGAGCCAAAAGAACATGCAGGAGAGCCAGAGGAGCATGGGGGCCAGAGGAACACACAGGGGACCCGGAGAAACATGCAGGGGAGCCAGAAGAGTAGGCACTGGAGCTGAAAGGAGCACGGCGGGGTGAAGGAACATGTAGGGGGGCCAGGGGGAACTCACATGGGAGCCCCAAAGGAGCAGGCAGGGAAGCTGAAAGGAGCATGGTGGCCGGAGGAACATGTAGGGGAGCCAGAGATGCACACAAGGGGGCCCAGAGTGGAAGGGAAATCCGATAAACAGCCGGAGGAGCACTGGGCCTGGAACAGGCAGGGGGCCAGAGGAGCACGGGGGCCAGAGGAACACACAGGGGACCCAAAGAAACATGCAGGTGAGCTAGAGGAGCAGGCAGGGGAGCTGAAAGGAGCACGTGGGCTGGAGGAACATGCAGGGGGGCCAGGAGGAACACGCAGGGTGCCAGGAGGAGCCCACAGGGGAGCTAGAGGAGCAGGCAGGGGAGCTGAAAGGAGGAACAGGCAGGGGGCCAGAGGAGCACAGGGGCCAGAGGAAAACACATGGGACCCGGAGAAACATGCATGGGAGCCTGAGAAGAAACATGCAGGGGAGCTGAAAAGAGCATGGGGGCCAGAGGAACACGCAGGGGGACCAGGAGGAACCCACAGGGGAGCTGGATGAACAGGCAGATGGGCCAGAGGAGCAGACAGATGGGCCAGAGGAGCATGGGAGCTGGAGGAACATGCAGGGGAGCTGGAGGAACAGGCAGGGGGGCCGGAGGAGCACAGGGGCTAGAGGAACAGGCAGGGAGGCTGTAGGAACAGGCAGGGGAGATGGAGGAACAGGCAGGGGGGCCAGAGGAGCATGGGGGCCAGAGGAACATGCAGGGGAGTCTGAGGGACATGCAGGGGAGCCAGAGGAGCAGGCAAGGGAGCAGAAAGGAGCACAGGGGCCAGAGGATCACACAGGGGAGCCAGAGGATCAAACAGGGGAGCCAGAGGAACAGGCATGGGGGCTGGAAGAGCACAGGGGCTGGAGGAACAGGCAGGGGAGCCAGAGGAACAGGCAGAGGGACCAGAGAAGCACAGGAGTCAGAGGAACAGGCAGGGGAGCCGGAGGAACAGGTTGGGGGGCCGGAGGAAAACGCAGGAGAGCCAGAGAAACACGCAGGGAAGCCTGAGGAGCAGATAGGGGAGCTGAAAGGAGCACGGGGGCAAGAGGAACACACAAGGGAGCTGGAGGAACATGCAGGGGAGCCGGAGGAGCAGGCAGGGGAGCTGAAAGGAGCACGGGCACTGGAGGAACATGCAGGGGAGCTGGAGGAGCAGGCAGGGGAGCCGAATGAGCAGACAGAGGAGCTGAAAGAAGCATGAGGGTGAGAGGAACATGCAGGGGAGCCAGAGGAGCACACAGGGGGACCCAAAGAGGAAGGGAAATCTGATGAACAGTGGGGATGATCCATGCGGCGGTGGGGGCAGTTACAAGCACCGATCTCCTTCTATGGCTTTCAATGAAGCAGCTGACAGCCATGGTAGAGAGAGGAGGTGAAGCACTTTCAGCTGCTTCATTGAAAGCCATACAGGGAGATCAGTGCTTGTAACTGCCCCCACCTCTGCACCAATCACCCCCGACTGTCAGGGTTAACCATCAATGTTTCATCATCCATGGGTGCAGTGTGGGTCAGACCACTGTGCCCCCTCCCCCTCTCGGGGGGCCCATGTGCAGTGAACACCCAGCACCTATGGATGATATGCCACTGGTCAACAATCATAACAGGCTAAATATGTGTTTTAAAAAGGGCAAATTTTCTATTTTTCGCTGGCTGAAATTTTTTTTTTTTTCAGTCTGTTCCTGAGTCCACTTGCACTTCAATGATAACAACTGCATGTGTGGTTTGCATAGGACATATTTCTTAACTGTCACTGGCTTAAATTTTTTACAGGCTTTTTTTGGAAGAACAGTGAAATATTTCTGGGAAATGTACATCAGCACAGAAGCTTATTTTTCCTAAGCATGTGGCAGGATGATTTGCAGGCAGAAGATTGCTAGAGAGTGTCAGTATAACTAGCTGTTACAGCTTATATACAGTATATTGTTAAGTGGTTGGGTTTACATGTACTTTAAAAAACTATGTGAAGCCATTCCCTTACAGGGGTTGCTGTAAGTAGTGCTTCACCTGCTCACACTACCCTCAATCACACTCTTTGCTTGCATCCGGAGTCAGAAAACAGGCTGGCTAATTATTTTTATTTTTTTATTAGGGGGTTAAACTTGGATGGGGTAAGGGATGATTATGGATGCCCATGGATCAACAGTTCTTTTCACAGGACCTCGATATATATCGCTCAGTATATACACTTCTCCTTCCTCCTCCAGCACAACTCTTGCTTCTCAAATGTCTCCTTGTTCCTCTCATCTGTACAATACTTGCTTTCGGCCTAGCTAGCAGATGGTGAGGCCTGCTTTTGCTTTGACCAGACCTCAGTAACCGCCTTGTGCAGGCAGGGACCGTGGGCCCCTTTAGTGTAGAGAAAGTTTGAAGAAGTGCTAGCTAGCCTGATGGACTACTGCTTCCAGCCCATCCTCCTCCAGGCCTCACCAGTCCTCCTGACTGCAAATGCCTGCACACTGCCCATTGACACCAAAGTCCCAGTCTCTTCTTGCACCTCTTCCAGACTGTCTTCCTCTAAATCTACTACAAAGTTTACCAAGTTGGATCTTAGGGGTGCCTACAATCTGATTCGGGTAAGGGAAGGTGATGAATGGAAAACCGCGTTTAACACGAGAGGTGGGCATTATGAATACATGGTTATGACCTTTGAGCTGTGTAAAGCCCCAGTATTTCAAAACTTCGTCAATGAGGTCTTCAGGGATTTGCTGTATCAATTTGTGGTCATCTATCTAGATGACATTCTAATCTTTTCAGATAATGTACTTGTCCACAGAAACCATATCCGGGTTGTACTCCAGCACCTTAGGGAAAATAACCTGCATGTCAAGCTGGAGAAATGTTCTTCTTAATGTTCTGAGGTCCTGTTTCTAGGATGCTTTGTCTCCAGTTTGGGTCTTCGTATGGATCCCGAAAAGGTCTCGGCCATTACCAACTGGCCTCTTCCTGCCAGCCTCAAGGCTACACAGCGATTTCTTGGGTTCTCTAAATATAATAGGCAATGTATTAAGAACTACTCTTCTATTGCTGTGCCTATTATTGCCTTGACTAAGAAAGATGCTAATGCCAAGGAATGGCCTCCTGAAGCTGTCGTTGCGTTCCATGATCTGAAACTAGCCTTTGTTTCTGGTCCTATCTTGAGGAGCCCAAATCTTGGGGGAAGAGGGACCGCCCAGGCAAAAACACCAAAATGGAATAACCTGGATCTCCCGGGGGTGCTGGCTAGGTATGTAGATGCAGAGATAAAGTACCAGCAGAAAATATCCAGTAAGCTGCACTTCAATTTCAAATCTTTTTTGTAGAAAATCCATACAGGCAGATACAGAGCAAACAGGTAACGTGTTTCACATCCTTTTCATGGATGCTTAATCATAGCCCAAATCCTGGAGACCCATTTTTTATTTAAGTGGATGCTTCCACTACTGGAGTAGGAGCGGTGATTCTTCAATTATCGACATAAATGACAACCATGTGCGTTTTTTCTACAAAAAATTTTCTCAGGCAGATAAAAATTATGCTACTGGCGTTCGGGAGCTTCTTGCTATTAAATTGGCGCTAGAGGAATGGCGTCATCTCTTGGAGGGTTCCCCTCACTCCATAATGATCTTCACTGATCATAAAAATGTAGTACTTTCAGAATGCTAAACGACTGAATCCCAGACAGGCCAGGTGGAGTCTGTTCTTTTCCCATTTCAATTTTACGATCATGTGCAAACCTGGTTCCTGAAACAGTCGGGCTGATGCACTCTCTAGGTCGCTTGACATGCTGGATGAGGAGCCAACCTGAGCCGATCATTCCGACTAGGTGTATTCTTGCCCATTCCACCACTCTGGAGTGTAAAATTCCTTCTGGCAAGGCCTTCGTCCCCACTGAACTAAGGCCTAAGATCCTTCATTGGGGACATGATTCCAAGGTGTCGGGTCATGCTGGGTTCCTCCGATCCCTTTAGCTCATCAGTCGCCACTACTGGTGGCCTACTCTCCGTTCGGATGTCAAAGGCTACGTGAAGGTGTGCCATGTTTGTGCCCAGTCTAAGTCCTCCACATAAGCTCCTGCCGGTCTGCTCATGCCCTTTCCCATCCCACAGGAGCCCTGGACTCACATTGCTATGGATTTCATCACCGATCTTCCGCTGTCTGAAAAGAATACAGTAATTTTGGTGGTAATCGATCGGTTATCCAAGATGGCTCATTTTGTTCCCCTTCCTGGTCTCCCTTCTGCTCCTGCTTCGGCTCCCATCGTTGTTCGTGAAATCCTCCGCCTCCATTGGGTTCCTTCCCATATTGTTTCGGACAGGAGGGTTCAATTTACATCCCGCTTCTGGAGGGCTTTTTGCAAGTCCCTCAATATTATCTTGGATTTTTCTTCTTCTTACCACCCTCAATCCAATGGACAAACTGAGAGGGTTAATCAGGAGTTAGAAGTCTTCCTCCGCACCTTAGTCTCCGATCATCATGATGACTGGTGCTCTCTACTCCCGTGGGCAGAATTCTCTCACAATAATCATGTTAACATCAGTTCTCAGAAGACCCCCCTTTTTAACAGTTTATGGAAGACACTCTCAGCTTCCTCTTCCTATGACCTGTTCTCTGGATATTCCAGCTTTGGCTACTGTTCAGCAATCATTCAATACCATTTGGGGTGAGATTCATGATTCCTTCCGGGCATCGGCTGATAAGTTTAAAGGTTTTGCCGACCACCGCAGGCATAAACCGCTTTCTCTACAGATTGGAGACAAGGTCTAGCTTTCCACCAGGAACATCAAACTCTGGGTTCCTTCTTTGAAATTTGCACCAAGATTCATTGGTTCGTATTCTATCATTTATAAGGTTAATCCCGTTTGCTTTAAACTTCAGATCCCCAAAAGCCTCAGGATATCTAACTCATAATCAGGAGCATGAGGTTAATCGATTCTGGATTCTCAACTCTGTAAAGGCATCCTTCAGTATCTTGTGCATTGGAGAGGGTTTGGTCCTGAGGAGAGGTCATGGATTCCTGCATCTGAGGTATTAGCGCCTCGTCTTATGAAAAGATTTCATTTGAGGTTTCCCTTCAAGCCTGAACCCAAGCGGGGGAGGGATAGGCCTCGCAAGAAAGGGGGTACTGTCATGAAACCACAGTAAACATTCATGTCTTGTCTGTTGCCTACCTTGCTGCATGTGTCCAGTTAGAGGCTGGGCCTCCCTCACCTGTGTGCTTTAGTAAGCCCTCCTCAGCTGGGCTCCACCCCAGGCCCTAATAAGGAACATTATATAACACTTGGCAGTGCAAGCCTGCAATGCCGATCAATCTTGTGTGTGTTTGGCTTCGTGTGGTTGTGTCACGGCACCTGGGGTCAGGTGACAGATGCGCACCGCAAGAGTGTGAATCGCACCACTGAAGTGCGAAGCGCACACCAAGGTTGCAAAGTGCACTGCAAGGTTGTGGACCTATGGCTAATTGCTGCTAAGTAGTTCTGGCTGATACGGGGAGAGGGCCCCCTAGAGCACGGACACTGAAACACAGGGAGCTAGTGCATCGGTTTCCCATCTAAGAGCCAGTGGTTGTTCACCAGAGCCTCTAGTGGTGAGGATGGATTTGACTGCAACTGGATCCAGGTCGTGACCCCCGGGGTCCCCTAGCTCATGTTAGGGCTGGCTACAGGTGGTAGAGGGGAAGCAGCAGCACAGGAATAGCAAAAATAGTCAGAGGGATAGGGAAGGGTCAGAGCTGCAAGCAGACAGGAGAAACCAAGAACAAGCCGAAGATCGAGGTATCAGGCAGGAAGGGATAGTCACACAAGCCAAAGATCGGTACACAGATAAGACTCAGAGCAAACAAAGGAGACAACCACACATAAGCCAAACATGGACAAACGTTGATCAGCAATGCAGCCTTGCACTGCCAGGTGTTATATCCTATTTCCAATTAAGGCCTGGGGTGGAGACCAGCTGAAGTGGGCCTACTAAAGCATACAGGTGAGGGAGGCCCGGCCTTTAACTGGACACATGCAGCAAAGGTAGGCAACAGATAAGACATGAATGTTTACTGATTTCATGACAGTACCCCCCCCCCCCTCTTACGAGGCCTCTCCCTCCCCCGTTTGGGTCCAGGCTTGGAGGGAAACCTCAAATGAAACCTTTTCACAAGACAAGGCGCAAATACCTCAGATGCAGGAATCCACAACCTCTCCTCAGGACCAAAACCTCTCCAATGCACGAGGTACTGAAGGATGCCTTTACAGAGGCGAGAATCCAGAATGTGGCTAGCCTTGTACTTCTGATTATCCTCAGAGACCAGAACAGAAGTTGGGGGAGGCCAAGAGGAGTTATTGTGGACGAATGGTTTCTTAGAAGTGAGCAAGGGAAAGCGAAGAAAAGCAGAACCTTGCATGGAGGAGTCAGACAAGGCACAAACATAACAAGCCCTCTTGGAATCATGTCCCCAACAAAGAATCTTAGCTCTTAACTCAGTGGGAACGAAGTTCTTGCCCGGAGGAGTTTTTGACTCCAAGGTGGTAGAGTGGGCAATGACACATGAGGTCGGACAGATAGGCTCAGGTTCAAATAAAGAAGGACATCCACTCCTGGTGGAGTGTCCCTACCGACATCTTAACGGGGAGGGCCTGGAAGCGGATAGGGCCCCCTGGGTGAACAGTGCCATCAATCGCCGATACCATCACTGGCATGGTGAGGGGCGAAAGGGTAAGTCCCAACGAAGATGCAGTTTCCCAGTCAATGAAATTGCCAGCAGCCCAGGAATCCAGATATGCCATGACCGGATGAGAGGAAGTGCCAACATGGAGGGACACAGAAACAAGAACACGAGGAGGTGAAGGTGATACTTCTATATCCAATACTGCACCTTCCAGATGTATTGGACCTGAGCGTTTCCCAGGCAAAGTGAACAAGTGTCACGAAAGTGACCTTTGCCCCCACAATACAGGCACAGGCCCAGAGTTATGTGCCTAGCACGTTCACCGGAAGATAACCTGGTCTGGCCCAGCTGTATGGGTTCCTCAGCTGGCAGGGTGCGCTCCTCAATACGAAGAGAGGGGAGCTCAGACTGCCTAAGGGCTGGGAAGTGCTGGCGTCTTTTTTTCTAGGGACCTCTCCTGAAAACGGATGTTAATCTGGTTACACAAGGAGATGACCCCGTCCAGATCAGTGGGGATGGTTCTTCCTGCTAACTTATCCTTTACTTTGTCAGAAAGGCCATGTAAAAAGGTCGCAACTAAGGCCTCATTATTCCAGCTCAGTTCAGCAGACAGTGTACCAAAATGAAGTGCATATTGTCCTACAGAAGCAGACTCTTGACGGAGATGTAAAAGGGCGCTGGCCGCCGAGGAGACACGACCTGGTTCCTCAAAGATATTCCAAAAGAGTTTCAAGAAGCTAGACAGGCTGGAAACCACTGGATCATTATTTTCCCAGAAGGGGGCGGCCCAGGCTAACGCCTCGACAGGAAAGATATAATATAGGCTACATTTGCCCGATCGGACAGGAATATTTGGGGCTGGAGCTCAAACTGAATGGTGCACTGGCTAAGGAACCCCCTGCAGGCCTTGGAGTCCCCAGAGTACCGGGACGGAGCCGGTAAATGCAAGGAGTTCGTGGCTGCAGCTGTGACCTGAATAGGTGCGGCCACTGGTGGCGGTTGAGGTTGTTGCACCAGAGGTCTTAAGGAGGCCTGAAGTTGTTCAAAGCGGGAGGCTAAATCCTGGAGGAATCGCATCACCCGGGTCTGATTAGATTCCTGGGTCTCGAGTCTGCACAGTATGCCCTGCAGCATATTATCTGCGAGTAGCGGCACATCAGCCAGGTCCATGGCTGATCAAACTGTCATGGCACCTGGGCTTAGGTGACAGATGAGCACTGCAAGAGTGTGAATGGCACCACTGAAGTGCGAAGCGCACGCTAAAGTTGCGAAGTGCACTGCAAGGTTGTGGACCTATGGCTGACTGCTGCTAAGTAGTTCCAGCTGATATGGGGAGAGGGCCCCTAGAGCACGGACACTGAAACACAGGGAGCTAGTGCATCGGGTTCCCCAGGGCACGAAATCTAAGAGTCAGTGGGTGTTCACCAGAGCCTCTAGTGGTGAGGATGGATTTGGCTGCAACTGGATCCAGGTCACGGCCCCCGGGGTTCCCTAGCTCACGCTCGGGCTGGCTACAGGTGGTAGAGGGGAAGCAGCAGCACGGGAATAGCAAGAATAGTCAGAGGGATAGCGAAGGGTCAGGGCTACAAGCAGACAGGAGAAACCGAGAACAAGCCGAAGATCGAGGTATCAGGCAGGAAGGGATAGTCACACAAGCCAAAGATCAGTACATGGATAAGACTCAGAGCAAATGAAGGAGACAACCACACACAAGCCAAACACGGACAAATGTTGATCAGCAATGCACCCTTGCACTGCCAGGTGTTGTATCCTGTTTCCAATTAAGGCCTGGGGTGGAGACCAGCTGAGGGCGGCCTACTAAAGCACACAGGCGAGGGAGGCCTGGCCTTTAACTGGACACATGCAGCAAAGATAGGCAACATATAAGACATGAATGTTTGCTGTGGTTTCATGGCAGAATGTTTACTGGTTTCATGGCAGGTTATTCCTGTCGTATGCTCTGTGTATATTTCCGGTTACTGATTTTTGGCTTGTTCTGGCTATCCCTGCCTGCCTGATATCCTGATCTTTGGCTTGTTCTCTGGTTATCCCTGCCTGCCTGATACCCCGATCTTCGGCTTGTTTTCTGTTTCTCCTGTCTGCTGGTGGCCCTGAACCTTTGCTAGGCCACTGACTATCCTTTGCTATTCCTGCGCTGCTGTTTCCTCTCTTCCACCTGTAGCCAGCCGAGCGTGAGTTAGGGGACCCCGGGGGCCTTGGCGAAACCGATGCACTAGCTCCCTGAGTTTCAGTGTCCATGCTCCAGGGGCCCCTCTTCCCGTACCAGCCGGAACTCATTAGCAGCAGTCAGCTATAGGTCCACAACCCTACAGGTGCGCTTCGCAACCCTCGGTGCGAATTGCACCCCAGTGGTGTGCACCTGTCACCTGACCCCAGGTGTCATGACAAACAGTTACGCTCTGAATTGTCCCCTTGACATTTATTGTAATAATTTTGTATCTGTACCTCTTAGCAGCGGTGCGGCCCTTCAGTTTCTATTTTTGTTAACAGTTTGCTTCTGCATCCTTTTATGTGAGTGTTTGAGTCGGTGGCCTTATGTTGCAAGAAAGCCTTTTTTTTATAGAGAAAAGGTGATGTTGAAGCCCAGGATGTCCTTCTTGCCTAAATAGAGTAGAGTACCCAGTTTGTATTGTTGTTCCCTGCACGTTTGCTTCACCAAGGCAGAGACAGCCTTACAAAAAAAATAAAAAGAGTGCAAAAAAGATTATAGTTAAAAAAAAACTGTAAATCTGTATGTAGCCATGCACTCACTTGAGAGTGGCTAAAAGTAGTGGTTTACCATCATATTACACATCCGGAGACACTGACCAGGCCGGCTCTTGTTTTTGTTGTTTTATTGGGGGAAATAACTTGGATGGGTATAAGGGTTTTACTGTGGGATGCCCAGTAGAATTATAGTACAAAGTTGGCACATGCAAGCCAGCATGTGTGCGCTGACACTGCAGACTCTCCCTCTGCAGACTATTACTCCTTCACCCTCCAGCACAGGACTTGGTTTCTGGCCTAAAAGGAATTTATTAGGCCTCTACACCAAGATTAGCACGTGGCGAGGCCTACCCTGTTCCGGCAGGACCTCAGGAACACCCATTACAGGTAAACGGGCCCCTGATTGTGCAGCAAAAGTACTTCTGTGCTAACTTGGCCTTTGACGGCCTACAACACCCAGCCCATCGCTGACTCCAGATCCCCTAGACCTTCTCCTTTCCTCAGTTACTCTCTCCTTCTCTTGACTGACCTCCAAGGCTCCCACAGACTGTCCACTTTCCTCTCCCAGCCTGCTCCAGCACTTTCATTCCTTCAGTCCCAGGGACCGTCACTCACCGCACGGGTGGGTTCCTTAAAGTCTCTCACTGTGTAGCACCTCCGCTGTTCTCCTGTTCCTCCTGTGCTGCTCCAAAGATCTCTCTCCTCCCTGGCTGCACCCAAACTCCCAGGCCCCAAGGTCCCCCTCCCCAGACTGGGGGCAACCTCCCGGGTAGGGGCCTGCTCCACAGCGCCTCTGCTACATCTCCGACTTTCCACCCGACACTACTCCTTCCAGATTGGGCTCACTCTGAGTATTTAAGGAGGCCTGCCCCCTGACAACCCCACTAATACAGTACACTGCTCCACCACTAATAATACAGTACACTGCTCCACCACTAACAATACAGTACACTGCTCCACCACTAATACAGTACATTGCTCCACCACTAATAATACAGTACACTGCTCCACCACTAGTACTATAGTACACTGCTTCACCACTAATAATACAGTACACTGCTCCACCACTAATAATACAGTACACTGCTCCATCACTAACAATACAGTACACTGCTCCACCACTAATACAGTACATTGCTCCACCACTAATAATACAGTACACTGCTCCACCACTAATAATACAGTACACTGCTCCCCCACTAATACAGTACACTGCTCCACCACTAATAATACAGTACACTGCTCCACAAATAGCACAGATTGCCTCCATACCCATCAGCACACTTCTGTAGACCCCAGCACATTTCTGCACCTCCAAAACACCCCATACCCCCAAGCACATCTCTGTACCCCCCCCCCCCCCCAGCATGCATTTGTACCCCCCAGGACATGTCCGTACCCTCTTGCTCATCTCTGCACCCCCACATATATCTTTGCACCCCCTTGTACACCTTCACAGCCTCCATACACCCCACAAACATCTGTACCCCTTATATGTATCCCCAAGTACACCTCCATAACCCCAGCAAACATTTGTACCTCAGCACACCTCTGCACCCCAGCCCACTTCAGCACCCCCTTGTGCACCTCTGCACCCCCAGCACATGTATTGTACACTGTGCTGCACGTCTCTGCAACACACACACACACCCCCAACACACACACACACACCCTCTCCCCTCTGCATTGCTCATAAGCAGCTCTTTGATGCCTGCTATAGTGCTGAGCAACTCACTGTGCACAGTCGATGCCTGTCCGGGTCAGGTGTCCCACCCCCTCCACCGTAAAGTCACTTTACAAGTGTACACTGCTGATGGCCGGAGGTGTAAACGGAGATGCCAGGCACCATAGGGCTGCTTCTCTCCTCCCCAATAAACTGTATATCAGGCTCGCGTCCTCTCTCTCCCAGCTGTCTGCCTCTACCTGACTCCTTCCCTGCACGTCTCACAGCCACACATTCTGCTCATGGGAAAAAAAAAGTAACAGACAGGCAGCGGCCATTTTAAAGATAAGGTAGGCAGCCTGGGGGGAAATTTCCACCCTGCCCTCCGGCCCAACCCGCCCCTGCAGCCTGGTCAGTGTCTGTTTTGAAAACATCCTCAGTCCAGATAATGTGAAGTCATTTATGACCATTCATTTACCTGTGTGTATGGGGGAGTTTACACCTCTGCTTGTACAGACTCCAAGCCTGCATAACGCAGGGTTACATGAATGGTCATACATTACCTTCACATCATCTGGACATACAGAGTGCTAGGAGCTGGCTTGTTATAATAAGAGATTGTTTTCATTGAGTACTGTGAGAGCTTTTTTTGATCAATAGACATCACTATCTGATCAACTCCCCCAAGCCCCCAACTCCCCCCAGTTTGCATCACCCCCAGACCATTTCATACATCCAACTGACAGACATCACTCTGAGCTGCTTCCCACCCGCCAGCTGAGGGACAACATTCCATGGTCACTTTTCTTCCCTTCTCTGCCCAACATCACTCCCTGGTCACCCCACAGACAGTGCAAGAACCCCCCCTCCCCTGTCTGCCCCATCATGCCCTCCACACTCCTCTCCTGTACATACTGCCCCCATCATACCCTCTGCACTTCTCTCCTGTACATACTGCCCCCATCATACCCTCCGCACTTCTCTCCTGTACATACTGCACCCATCATACCCTCCGCACTTCTCTCCTGTATATATTGCACCCATCATACCCTCCGCACTTCTCTCCTGTACATACTGCACCCATAATATCCTCCGCACTCCTCTCCTGTACATACTGCACCCATAATATCCTCCGCACTCCTCTCCTGTACATACTGCACCCATCATACCCTCCGCACTTCTCTCCTGTACATACTGCACCCATCATACCCTCCGCACTTCTCTCCTGTACATACTGTCCCCATTATACCCTCCGCACTTCTCTCCTGTACATACTGCACCCATCATACCCTCTGCACTTCTCTCCTGTACACACTGCACCCATCATACCCTCTGCACTTTCCTCCTGTACATACTGCACCCATCATACCCTCTGCACTTCTCTCCTGTACATACTGCACCCATCATACCCTCCGCACCTTCCTCCTGTACATACAGCACCCATCATACCCTCCGCACTTCTCTCCTGTACATTCTGCACCCATCATACCCTCCGCACTTCTCTCCTGTACATACTGTCCCAATTATACCCTCCGCACTTCTCTCCTGTACATACTGCACCCATCATACCCTCTGCACTTTCCTCCTGTACATACTGCACCCATCATACCCTCCGCACTTCTCTCCTGTACATACTGTCCCCATTATACCCTCCGCACTCCTCTCCTCTACATACTGCCCCCATTATACCCTCTGCACTCCTCTCCTGTACATACTGTCCCCATTACAATTAATTTAATGTACTACAAAAAAAAATTTGCCATGCGTTGCTAATGTGTTCGGGTTTGGCTTGAAGAAAAGGTGGCAACCCTACATCCTGTTCACATCTTTGTGCAAACATTGTTGTCCAAATATAAGACGTGGAAGAAGAATGTCAAAGTTAACTACCTTCTGCATTACTTGTTTGTTTTTAAAGTGGAAGCAAAGCTGGTTTGTCAACAAATGGCTGACAGGCTGGGAATTAATGACAGAAGAGACCCTATTGGTCTCTTCTGCCATAAATGCATCCTTCTGCCTGTCATCCGTCATGTTCATTGAGCCGCGCATGCACAGCTCAATGAACATTTATGGTCCAATCCGTGCCATGCGCAGGAGTGGCATCATCGCGGCCTGGCTTATCAAATGGGCGAAGACACAGGACCGAGCAAAGATGGGAGCGCGGGGGTCCCTGCACTGCTCTGGAGAACACCATATGACAGGTAAGACTGCCATAATGTACTGCATATTTTTTTTTATAGTGAACTTTAACCACTTGCCGGCCGCCTCCTGTACATTTACTGTGGCAAGTTGGCTCTGCTGCGCAGATCGCCGTCTATAAACGCTGATCCGTGCGGCAGCGGTTGCGGGCAGGCGCACCACCGGCGGGGCCCTCTCGTGCTCACCGCACACCCGTGAGCATGGCCGTGGGTCGGGCAGACTCGATGTTCGCCAGCAACCCGCGATTGCCTGTAACAGAGGATGTAAACACTGCTGTTCCCCGTTCTGACAGGCAGCATGACAGTGATCTACTGATCCCTGTGATCGGGATCAGTTAGATCTGTCATGCCCCTGCCAGCCCAGCCCCCATACAGTTAGAACACACATAGGTAACACAGTTAACCCCTTGATCGCCCCCTAAAGGTTAACCCTTTCCCTGCCAATGACATTTGCACAGTAATCAGTGGCTATTTTTAGTTCTGATCCCTGTATAAATGTCCAAAAAAAGTACCAAAAATGTCTGATATGTCCACCAGAATATCGCAGTCCCGATAAAAATCGCAGATTGCCATCATTACTAGTAAAAAAAAAAAATAGTAAAAACGCCATAGATGAATTTTCATGGTTTTTAAACGCAGCAACTTTTGCGCAAACCAATCAATATACGCCTATTCCAATTATTTTGTACCACAAATATGTAGAAGACCGCAGAGGTGATCAAATACCACCAATAGAAATCTCTATTTTTGGGAAAAAAGGACACCAATTTTGTTTGGGAACAACGTCGCAATTGTCAGTTAAAGTGGCGCAGTGCCGAATCGCAAAAAGTGCTCTGTTCAGAAAGGGGGTAAATCCTTCCCGGGTTGAAGTGGTTAATTCCGCTGTAACATCTTTATACCCTAAAAGTGTAAAGATTTGTTTTTAATGTGGAAGGGGTAAAGTAAGTATGGTCAAAACTCTTTTGACCATACTTCTTCTATAGATCACAGCAGTACACTTAGTTCTGCACTCCTGTGACCCAGATTCAGCAGACAAAGGGCTAAAGGCCTTGCAGGGATCCTGACAATAATGTCAGAATACACCTAGATTCCTGACTGCAGCTGGCTGAGCCTCTTAGCACGCCACTGAGAGCTTCACCCAGCCACTCCCACTACCTCCACAGCCCAGCGCTCCAGAGCAGACTGCCAGTGACTAACAGTCATCACTCTCTGCTCCCGAAGACCAAGAACTGTGTAGAGGTGGCAGGGGACAGATGCAGCATTGGATCAATGGAGAGTATGCTTCTTTTTTTTTTTAACCACTTAAGGACCGGAAGGATTTCCCACGTTAGGACCAGAGCACTTTTTTCAGTTTGGCACTGCGCTGCATTACCCGGTAATTGCGCGGTCATGTAATGATGTACCCAAACAAAATTTGCTTCATTTTTTTCCTACAAATAGAGCTTTCTTTTGGTGGTATTTGTTAACCTATGCTTTTTTATTTTTTGCAATATAAACGAAAACAGAACGAAAACTTTGAAAAAAATGATATTTTCTCATTTTTGTTATTAGAAAAATACAATAAACTAAATTTTAGTCATAAACTTTTGCCAAAATGCATTTAGCCACATGTCTGGGGTAAAAAAAAGTCAACTGGCGTATATTTATTGGTTTGCACAAAAGTTATAGCGTCTACAAACTAGGGTACATTTTCTGGAATTTACGCAGCTTTTATTTTATGACTGCCTATCTTATTTCCTGAGGTGCTTTAATGGAAGGGCAGTACAACTCCCCCCCCCCCCCCCCCCCCCCCC